>VSMD01074529.1:0-53330 GCA_008750895.1 Mirza zaza | reverse complement strand
AGACCAGCCTGAGCAAGAGCGAGACCCCATCTCTACTATAAATAGAAAGAAATTAATTGGCCAACTAATATATATAGAAAAAAAATTAGCCGGGCATGGTGGCGTGTGCCTGTAGTCCCAGCTACTTGGGAGGCTGAGGCAGCAGGATTGCTTGAGCCCAGGAGTTTGAGGTTGCTATGAGCTAGGCTGACGCCACGGCACTCACTCTAGCCTGGGCAATAAAGTGAGACTCTGTCTCAAAAAAAAAAAAAAAAAAAAAAAAAAAAAAAAAAAAAATTTCTTCCTTAGAATGAAAAGTTCCCTCCAATTTTCTACCTCACAGAACCTGTTCACTCCCATAAGTCAGCTGGCAACGCAAAAGGGGAGGCTGGGCGAAGCCAATGTCCTTTTCCTGCCACCCACCCCCCTGTGCAACAGCACAAGGGCCTGTCTATGCACCTGCCATACAGGGATGAAAGATCTCTAACAAAACTGTTAACCGGGCTATGTGATCATGTTCACTACTGTGAGAACAGCATTATGCAGCACTTAAAGGTCAAAAACAGTGTTTTCAGTCACAATTTTATGTGGAACCTCAGCAATATCTCATAGAACCCCAGGTGAGAAACTCACCTCCAATACCAAATAACCTCCTATAAGAAGTCATTTTCATTTGACTTGGATCCTTCTGTGACCAGACTCACAATATCAGGTTTGGGTCCTCCCTCATTCACCACTTGCATCTCAGATTTTGGTTTTATCTGCCCCAGGTCCTCACTAATCTCTGATACTACCCGCTGGTTATTTTTTCCTTCTGCTGGGTTGTTTTGATTTAGTTTGTCACCAGATTCTAATTTAGTTTCTTGCCCATTTCCCTGCTTTGGGTTAAGCTGTGACAGGTCCTTAGCACTCTTCACCACCTCCTGGAGATTGTATTTTCTGAACAACGTGTAATCTTTCACAACACTCAGGCAACAGACAGCTTTGATGATTTCTACTACCACCGTGTATTGTGGATTGGTGAGGATCCACTTTATTTTCTGAATTGAGGCTGCCTACTATTCCTGCCAATTCTTTGATAACTTCTTCTCTGTTCACGTGACTGTTATTTCGAGATTTATATACAATTTGAAATGTCCCTTTGTTTGGAGGTTTAAACCATGGTTCTGAAAATGTTTCTGCATATTTTTTCATGTCTTCTAAGACAGCCTTGCATGTGCCTGAGATGGGTAACATTCGTAGATGCCTTAATGTCGCCAACTTCTTTCTTCAAGGCAGCCTCCACATCGTCATCTTCTCCCTCACTTCCAGAGGTCTGCTGATCCTTGTCTGTAAACTTTTCTGGCCTATACGTGTCGTCGCCGTACTTGTCTAGCAGGCTGTAGGCCTCCTCCACGCACTTGCGTTTGTTCATGTTGCAGGTGATGAGGATGCCCTGATGTCCTGGCTCCAGCTGCCGGGGCCCGCAGGTGTCGCAGCGCCGAGCCAGCTTGGCCTGCACGAAGTGAGCCTTGCCCTTGCGCTTCCCGCCGCCAGGCTGAGTAGGTTGCTGGTGGGCGGCCGCCTGGTGCTGTGAGCTGAGACAAATGATACACGAGCTTCTGCATGGTTCTCGGCATCCCGCCCTCTGTTCGGGCTTGTATCTGTTTATGCTCATTACTTTATCTGTAGCACTTAGCCTAGGGCCTGGCATATAACATAAATATTTGTTAAATGAGGTTGGTTAAGGTGGCTCTTGCCTGTAATCCCAGCACTTTGGGAGGCCAAGGTGGGAGGATCACTTGAGGCCAGGAGTTTGAAACCAGCCTGGGCAATACAGTGAGACCCCATCTCTATAAAAATTAAAAAAAATTTTTTTGTTAAAGTGAAATGAAGGCATTGGCTGGGCGCGGTGGCTCACACCTGTAATCCTAGCACTCTGGGAGGCGAAGGTGGGCAGATCGCTCAAGGTCAGGAGTTTGAAACCAGCCTGAGTAAGAGCGAGACCCTGTTTCTACTAAAAATAGAAAGAAATTCATTGGCCAACCAAAAACATATAGAAAAAAATAAGCTAGGCATGGTGGCGCATGCTTATAGTCCCAGCTACTCGGGAGGCTGAGGCAGGAGGATGGCTTGAGCCCAGGAGTTTGAGGTTGCTGTGAGCTAGCCTGATGCCACCGCATTCTAGCCCGGGCAACAGAGTGAGACTCTGTCTCAAAAAAAAAAAGAAACTGAATGCAGACTATATGGTGACAGGGGCCGAATCAATAGGTAATATGGGCATCTCAGATATTTCTAAAGCCTGTTTGGGTTCTGTTTTTATGCATGTGCAGGTATCACTAAGTTTAGTTCTGTAGGAGCAGTTTGCGGAGGGAGGCATGTTTTATTAATTACTGACATTGTTGAGAATTGATAGTGATAATAAAAAGAATGATTTAGATCAGTTTAATTATTAATTAATAAGTTATCTACATACAATAACCACTTTATTGCCTACACTCAGTGGGTAGATGCTTCCTGTGCCTGTCCCCCATAAAATGTTCCCTTAAAATCCCTTCCAGATATTTAAGAGTTTTATGGTGTGATCCAATTGCTATAAAAATTTTAGCTTAAAGGAAAATCTATATTATGAAGTAAGTATTTCTGTAAGGAGACATTTTAAGCAAGAGGGTTTGGAAAATCTAAATATCTACACCTGGATAAGTACTAGCCATCTGTGTTTCCCTTTCTATATACAAGAGTGTTGATAAATGTGCCGAATCATCACTTACTTGCCAACAGACTTAGTGAAACAGGAATTATTTTAAAAACAGCACTGAACTGGGGATCAGGATGCTATTGTCTCCTAAACCCATGACTAGAACTCCCTCGTACCCTAACTCCTTTTGTTAACTAAATGCACTATTCTCTCTCTGACTTTGGCCATCCTGGGACACTATTTTGTGACCTCTTGGTCTATCAGACTTCTGCTCATCTTTCCCAGGTCAGCTCACACCTTACCTTCTCTGGGAGTTGCTCCCAAACCTGGATTTTTACACTGTGCAGCTTAAACATGTCTTTCTTACATTACTTATTAAGTTGTGTGATAATTTTCTGCTTGTTGGACAAGCTGGAGTACAGGTATTGTGTTTTGTTTACTTTTATATCCCAGCACCAAGCATATGACTGGCATATGGTTAGTACTCTAAACATTTGTAGATTGGAGAATGCTAGCGTCTCTGGTCCTTACTTTCCTTTTCTGTTAAATGGGGTTTAGTTTCCTCACCTGTAAAATGGGGTTGGGTTTGCTTATGTGTAGGGAGACTTCCGATAATAGAATTTATTATTCTACTTTTTTTTAATATAAAAGGATTGACTTATTGTAGTTCAAATATATAAACTGAACATCCAAACATCTGAATATTAAAACTTAGTAACAAAAGTGTAATGTTCAAACAGGAGTATAGTTTTCAGGAAACACCCAGAAAAATTTGTTGTGTAATCCAGAATACTGATAAAGATCACTTCATGATGAATAAAATGTTTCACCATCGGTTCTATTCTGGCCAACATATTAATGACTGTGGTTCCATATCTGAGAATAAATTGCTAAATAAATCTTAGGCCGAACAAGACTTGGCTAAACAACAAGACTTCAGAGGGGATAATCAAAGCCTATAAGTAAGCCAATTAAACAGTTCTTTAGAGATGAAGATAAAAGCATGTCCTTCACAGTACTCTTAGTCTCTGGAAGATAAATCAATTTTCAGTGTTTTACCTGCTTAAAAAAAAAACAAACTCGAATTTAGGTTTTATTGGAGTCTGTGATATTTGCATCTCGCAAACCACATATGCTCCTTTTTCTTTCTTTCTTTTTTTTTTTTAGAGACGGGGTCTGGCTCTGTTGCACAGGCTGGAGTGCAGTGCTATCATCATAGCTCACTGTAACTCAAACTGGTGGGCTCAAGGGATCCTCCTGCCTTAGCCTCCTGAGTAGGTGGGACTACTCACCTACTGGCTAAATAGGTGAGTACTTACTGGCTGGCTAAGATTTTTTTTTACTTTTTGTAGAGACAGGGTCTCACTATGTTGCTTAGGCTGGTCTTGAACTCATGGCCTCAAGCCATCCTCCCCTGAGCCTCCCAAAGTGCTGGGATAACAGGTGTGAGCTACCGCGCCTGGCCCACGCATGCTTTTTAGAACTCTTCATGTAAACCACTGTTATGAAGAACATCACTAAAAATCACCAATTCTACACCTCATAAAAAGGATGATTTTTGTTAGTTTCAAGATTTTAAATTTACTAGAGATAGTCTATATTAAGGTATGTCAATCATGTCACACAAAGGAAAATATTACCAAAGCATTCTCTGTTCAAAAACTTCACAAATGCTTCTCCTATTTGTCAGATCACTTTGCAATAGGTTGCCTAATGTGTATTTATATAAAAACCTGAAAATTGGGTTATGAAATCATTTCAAGTTAATAGATTACCCTCATGGAAGAGTACACAGAATTATTTTGCCATATGGGCTCTGAGGCTCTAGGAGATGGGGGATGGACCCTGGTGTTCTAGATCATCAACATATGCCACTGTCAGTTTATGTCTCTCTTCTGGTACACAGTCCAGTATTAGATATCATTTATCATTCTGCAATATTTTGCCTACATCTTTCAGGTGCTGGTCAGATTCTTAGGTTAGCTCTGTTCTGTTGATGAACAGAGAACTTCAGTTTGCAGGACTCCCAATCCTGACATCTTCCACTAAATTGATTTTATATTATAAATCTGGTCTCTTCCAAAAGTGTCCTGATGTCAAGTTTGGTTGTGATATATTTGTCTCTGATATATTCTTCAAATTCTCTTTATTTTTTCCTATCATTGGAGAACCGAAGGTACGGAGGATCTTCTGTAATGATTTTTTTTTTTTACTTCTTTCCAAGTGCATGTTAAGGTAATCACAGAAGTTTCATGCAGAAATTGCCTAAAGTCTTCCCTCTTATTTTTGGTAAGTGTATCAATGTGTTCATTAAGTTTCTATATCTCTTTTCTTTCTAACAAAGATCCAGATTCCCAGTAGTGATGTTTTTGGAGAATCCTCTATCAAAAACATGACACACCTAAAGAATGTATCTCAACAACCCTGAGGAGTAATGCAGAAGGATTTTTCAAGAAAGTTCCAGGGTATCTCCTGGGGTTGGTATACCTCCAGTTCTATATCTCATAGTTTTTTGAAATAGTTTTATTGAGCTATGACTTGTATACTGTACATTTAAAATGTTCAATTCAATGGATTTGAGTATACTCAAACTGTGTGCAGCCAACACCATAATCTAACTGTAGGATATTTTCATCACTCTGAAAAGAAATCTCATATCCATTAGCAGTTACTCTCCATTCCAGCATTAGGCAACCACTAATTTTTCTGCTTATTCTGGATCATGTAAATGGAATCACATAATTTCTGATCTTTCGTGACTAGCTTCTTTCACTTAACAATATTTTCAAAGTTCATCCATGTGTAGAATGTGTTAGTTCCTCATGTATTATTTATTTTATTTTATTTTATTTTATTTTGAGACAGAGTCTTGCTTTGTTGCACAGGCTAGAGTGAGTGCCATGGCGTCAGCCTAGCTCACAGCAACCTCAAACTCCTGGGCTCAAGCAATCCTCCTGCCTCAGCTTCCCAAGTAGCTGGGACTACAGGCATGTGCCGCCATGCCCGGCTAATTTTTTTCTATATATATTAGTTGGCCAATTAATTTCTTTCTATTTATAGTAGAGATGGGGTCTCACTTTTGCTCAGGCTGGTTTCGAACTCCTGACCTCAAGCAATCCTCCCGCCTCAGCCTCCCAGAGTGCTAGGATTACAGGCGTGAGCCACCGCGCCCGGCCCCTCATTTATTTTTATTGCCAAATAATGGTTATAGGCCTAGAATTGCTAAATTGTTAAATTGCTAAGTTGCCACTCTATATTTAGAATTCCTTTTGAAGAACTCATAGTCTGTTTTCCAAGGTGGTTGCACCATTTTACATTCCTAAGAGCAAATTAAGAGCATTTTACATTCCTAAGAGCAAATTATGAGCAGTTTCTCCACATCTGCACCCTTTTTAATTATAATCATTCTGGGTAATATTTCATTGTGGTTTTGATTTTCATTTCTCTGATGATTAACTGTGTTGGCCATCTTTTCATGTGCTAACTGGCTATTTTTATAGCAGTTTTTGCTTTCAAAAACTGCTGTCACATCAAGAAACATTTTCAAAACAAAGGGTATGTTTTTCTGTGTTAAGGCAATTATTTTGATGTGCTTTCCTTTGCTCCTGATGACACACTATGCTCCATCTTCTGATATGTTGACCAAATACTGTACATCCCAACAGTAAAACTTGGCCAGGCGTGGTGGCTCACGCCTATAATCCTAGCACTCTGGGAGGCCAACGTGGGCGCATTGCTCAAGGTCAGGAGTTCCAAACCAGCCTGAGCAAGAGCGAGACCCCGTCTCTACTATAAATAGAAAAAAATTAATTGGCCAACTAATATGTATAGAAAAAATTAGCTAGGCATGGTGGCGCATGCCTGCAGTCCCAGCTACTTGGGAGGCTGAGGCAGCAGGATTGCCTGAGCCCAGGAGTTTGAGGTTGCTGTGAGCTAGGCTGACGCCACGGCACTCACTCTAGCCTGGGCAACAAAGTAAGACTCTGTCTCAAAAAAAAACAAAAAAAAATAACAACAACAAAAAAAACCCAGTAAGACTTGATTTGGGGCTGCCCATTGTTAAGCCGAAACTCAACAAAATGCATGTAGACTTTGAAAAATCCTTCAGGATTACAATGGTTAAAACTTTGCTGAAGCAAGTTTTTTTTTCTAACCCTTTGAGCTGCATATTGCCTTGAGTAGTCATCATCCGGATTGTATCCTCTTTTGTTGCACTTTTGTTTCTTTTGAATTCTTCCCTTGCCCAGTCCTTCAGGTATTTGCAATCAGAGTCATTTGGAACTTGCCAAATAGCTTGCAAAACTCTTCTGTAGAGGAAGAGAACTTATTGCCTTCTCATAAACTGCTGTAGAGTTAGCATCGCTGGGGGTAAGCAGGAAGCGGCCATGTCCTCCAGACAACATCCCCTGGAGCCTCAGAGCCAGAATTTATTATTCTAGATTCTTCTACTACTGTGTTTTATCTGGCTATGTTTTTTGGTTCACAGGAGAAATGTATGACACCTATATTCTGAAAACAATGTATTACTCAGTGTTACCTATATTATTTCAATACGTTTAATGCAAAAATAGAATTATAGTACATATAATGTTCTGTAGCCTGCTTTTTTTCATTTAACAATGTATTTTGGACCTTTCTCATTAGAGCTAGAGATATAGCTTATCTCTACAGAGTACTGAATGGCTACAGTATTTCACAGAAGGTTGCTGATTAGTCACCTACTGATGGACACTTGGATTGTTTCCTGTTTTCACTATGAAAATCAAGGCTGCAGTGAACTTCCTTATATGCACCTCTTTACGCACCCGGGAACATTTCTGTAGGAGAGACTCCTGAAAGTGGAACTGCAATATCAGGGGGTACGCACATTTCAAAATCTCATCAATATTTCCAAACCATCCATTAAAGACAGCATCCATTTATATTCAAGATGATGAAATCACACAGCAAAGAAAAAGTCCAAGTGCAGCTGCCAGATTTGAGGGTTTCTCTGGACTGGGACGGTGAAGTCATACAGATACATCTTGTTTAACCTCATTTTAGGCTTCTCTGTCCCCTTGGTACACAGTGATGTTACCAGGTTCATTACACATCCTGCCTTCAGCCTGGGAAGCTTGTGACTTTGAGCTAGTGACTTTTGCACATCCCTCAGACTATCCAGGCATTCCTAATTTGGAAGGTTTAACTTCTGGGTGTGTGAATTGGGTGTGTCTTGCTCTTTTCCACAACCAGACATTCTTGTTCAAACTTCACCTCCTCCAGGAAGTCTGCCCTGATCCTCTCCCCACTCCCAGCTGGGTTAAGTGCCCTCCTGGGAGCTCTCTAGCCCCCTGTGTTTACTCCAGACTGATCGTACTGGGTTGTAATAGGCTTGCCTGGTAACTTCCCAGAATGTCGTGAAGGGATAATCATAAGCAGAAAGAAAATAAACTTCCTTTTGGCTGATTATACACACACCTGGAAGCTAGAGGATGGGAAAACACACCTCTTGACTTTCCCATTAAGTCACCTTTTGGGTATGATAGGTCCATGCCACATGGGTCCCAGACTTCCCTTCTCTCTTGGCCACCTCCTTCTGTCCATGCCTCCCCCCAGGGACTGGTCTTCCTTCTTCTAGCACCTGCAAGATCAAGGCCAGAGAGACCTTCCCTGGCTCCATGGCAAACAATCACAGCATCTTCACTATCCTCTGTGGGACTAGGATTGGGCCTCTCCATTTTCTCAGAGCAGAGCATCGGGAAGCTGAACAGGTAATACTGATCCTAGCAAAGCTTCATGTATTCAATTAGTCACTTACTGAGCTCTGAGTGCCAAGCATGGAGGATACAACGATAAAATGATGATAATTAAAGGTACTGTGCTAAGCCTTTATAAGAATTGGTCTTTTATGTTTCACAACAACCCCACAGGGTAGGAACTATTATTAATTCTCATTTTACAAGTGAAGGAACCAAGGCACAGAGAGCCTGAGTAACTTGTCTAAGGGCCTGTAGCTAACAAGGGATAGAACCAAGCTTTGGACTCAGGTAGCCCGGCTCCAGAGCCTACTCCTTTAACCACTAACTAAACCAGTGGTTGCATTCTAGTGGGACAAATAATAGAGAAGTAAACAAATAAAAGAAGATACTTTCAGTTAGTGATAACTGAATGCTATGAAGAAAGTAAAAGAAAATCAGGGATTTTCTTTTAATCTAGTAATCAGGATTACTTTCTTTTTAATGGGATAAAGGATAATTAGAGGTATGTGTGGTATTTTGGACAGGAATGTGCTCTGGCATGCTAACGACATGCCTCCTCCATTACACAGAGCTTCCAGAAGGTGCAAGTCACATGTAGTTCTCTGTGTCCTCAACACTGGGCCTGGGCCAAACCAGGCATCACTAACTATTCAGGAAGGGAGGTTGGAAGGGGAGGAGGAATCCCTGATAGGTGCCTGCACACACAGAACAGACAGACCTTTCCCAGTGTCTGGCTAGCTGTGCTAACTTAGAACAAGCCCTGGAATTGGGGCTCGGTTTTCCTTCTTTGAATAATAGGTTAAAAACAGTACACCACGTGCCTGGCTCTGGGCTAAGCCCTTCCACACATGGAGTGCTGTCATCGCCCTCCCTTTTCAGATGAGCAAACTGAAACTGAAATGTGCCCAGTCTCCCAGCTAGTCACCATGGCGGCCCGTTGGCAAGGCCAGCACTGCCCCCTAGTGGGAATTTTGGGAATTGTGGGGTGATTACAGTCACACAGTAACAGGTGGTACAGAAAAGGTCAGGACAATCCCACAGTAAAGGACAATCCCACATTCTGCACAACATTTGACAGTCCTGATAGACATTCATGAAGGTAAAAAAGTTATTTATAATTACCCAACCCTAGAACCTAACCGCATCATGTCATGAGAGAGGAATTATTTTGCTACACTTGGTGATAAAGCCCACCACTATCCAAGAACACCTGTCTCCTCATTTTCTTCACCTTAATTTGTCTTGATGTATTATCTTTGTTTAAATTAAGATTGTTTCCCCCTTTTCTTATCATCTGGTTTGTTATTATCATCCCAATTCTGTTTTTATTCATGTGTCCTTCTGTCTTCACCTTCATTTCACAAATCACACAAATCACCCAAATCTGGAAAACAAAAGCTAAATTTAATTCTGGTTCAGGGAAGGGAGTAACACAAGCAGAAGTGTAGCTTCTTGTTAAACAAAGGCTGAGACCGGGTTGTTACAGGGTTTGGGGGAAGGATGGAGTTTAGGAAGCATTGAGGTGGAAGGGTTTCAGTGGCTCACAACAAAGTGGGGTGTGAGTAGAAAATTAACATCTGTCCTGGGCTGAGAAGGTTCTGTTTTGTTGGAAACTAGAGTTAAAAAAGAAAGTGGAAAGTTTTGTCTGCTTACCTCCCTGTCCCAAGATAGCAGAGCAGATAAAATGAGTAGGTGACCAAAGTGTGACCTTTCTAGGCCAACGTGACTCACCTAGTTCAGATCCTTCAGACACGAGTGGAATGTTCCATCTTCGTGGTTTTCTTTTCTGAACGTAAAATTCATGCTAATTCCAGCTAGATGTGGTGGTGTGCCTGTAGTCCCAGCTACTCGGGAGGCTGAGGCAGAAGGATGGCTTGAGCCTGGGAGTTTGAGCTTGCAGTGAACAATGATGATGCCACTGCACTCAAGCCTGGGCAACACAGCAAGATCCTGTCTCAGAAAAAAAATTTATACTAATTCCTTTCAAGCCAGCAAAGGCATGTTGAAGAAAAAAAAATCATACAAATTCCTATTAAATTCACACTTAACCTTAAATTCTTACTCATATTAAGTAGGTACAAGCATCTGCTTACCTCATTATGTCTTCTACTTCAATATATCCATGTTTTGAAATGCATATTGTTTTATTATAAATTAATTTCCTTTGCTGTCTCCTTTGTGTTACAGTGAGGACACTATATTGAGTTTCTGGGAAACTATGTGATGAATCTGGGTATCGTGCTTATTCTGTTCCAGGCCTTGTGGCAAGTGCCTTTACACATATTAGCTCCTTTGATTCTCTCCCCAACTCTAAGAGGGGGATTATTATTATCATCCGAGGCACAGAGCGGTGAAGTGACTTGTCTAAGGTCACAGGAAGTAGGATCGGGGTTTGCACCTGGGGCATCTGGCTCCCCAGTCTACACTCTCAGCCACTCTGCAGCCTCCTTCTCTGGGACCCCATTCCAAAGGGGCAGTGGGTGTGACGTGGCAGAAACCAATGATCTGGCACATGGCAGTCCCTGCCCCCCTCCTTTGTCATGCCCTGAACCTGAGCCATAATTGGGATAGGGTGATCACCTGTGTGGCCATGACCCCAGGCCCAGGAGGGGCATGTGACCTGCTGGCCATGATCCCAAGGACTGTTTATACCGGGACCCTGCCTCGTCCCTCCTCCTGAGAGGGGCAGGGATCTCTGTGGAAAAACACCCAGCTGCTCGAGGGAGGAGGTGAGGGGGGCTGGGACTCACAGGACCAACTCTCTTCCCCTCTCATGACTGGTGTTTACCCCGCTGGGTTCTGGGCAAGGGCCAGATTGCATCAGACAGAGCCCGATGGGCTGGAGCCAGACTGTGGTCTGAGGAGGAGCCTTATAAGCTGGGGCGAGTGGAGTGGGAGAGGAGAGCCACTTGGTCAGGAAATCAGATACAAAGCTTTGGAAGACGACGAGAGACAACAAGAGCAAGCCGGACGTGATGGCCGCCTTCCCTCGAGCAGCCAGCCCCGCCCAGCAGCCAACAGGTCCCGAGGACGAGGACCCCAGCCTGGATGAGTATGACCTCTACAGCCTGGCCCACTCCTACCTGGGTAAGCCACTCTGTCCCCTTCCTGGTCCTTCCACTGCCCGTCACCTCTGGGACTTCTCCCCGCACTGTCTTCTTCTAGCCAGCTTGTTCCCTTGACCCCTCAAGACACCCCCTTCTAATAACCTTACACACAGTGGGGTCCCTCATTCCACAGATGGGGAAACAGCTGGCTGCTGTCACTGCCCCAAAGCTCCATTGTGTCCCGCTCCTCCCACCCCCAGTCTCCTGCTCTTTCCAACCCTGCAGCCCTGACCATCTGCCTCTTCTCTGAGGCCTCTGCCTACTTCACCTCTGACTCCTGCCCTGGTTATAGGAGGTGGAGGCCGGAAAGGTCGCACCAAGAAAGAAGCTGCCACCAACACCAACCGCCCCAGCCCTGGTGGGCACGAGAGGAAGCTGGTGACCAAGCTCCAGAATTCGGAGAGGAAAAAGCGAGGGGCACGGCGCTGAGATGGAGCCAGAGGTAAGAAGTCAGGGGGCCCGGACAGCCCGCCCCTTTCTGCCTTGAAGGGTCAGGCCTGACTGTGTGTGTTTGGGTGGGAACTGCTGCCTCAACACAGAATAAAATGAGACATACGTTTGGCTCTGAGTTTCCTAGTGACCAGAGCAAAGGGGGAAAACATAGAACCTTCCCAACTGGACAGAAATTTGGTTTACAGACAGAGAAACTGAAGCCAGAGGGGGTCAGGCCAAGGATTTCCCATGTATTAATTTATTTTATCTTTACAGCAACCTGCGGAGTCAGGTTCTAATATGATCCCATTTTAAAGAGGCAGAAACTGAGGCACAAATAAGTGCCTCACACTTAAGTTGTGAGACTTAAATAAGTCTCACAACCTTATGAGGTGGAGCAGGGACCCCTTTTAGGGACCTGCCAGGCCCCTCGCAGAGCAAGTGAGCAGGAAAGGCAGAATTAGAACCCAGGTCTCTGTCCCTTTCACCACCTGCGTTCCCTCCCTCTAGATGAGGCCAGACCACGGACACCACACCCAACAATGGAGACAGCACTATGGAAGAATGAGGCCCTGGGGACAGGATCCAGGCCTGCTTGCCCCACCCCCCACCCCCAGGACTTACCCCAGCTGAGTCACTGAGAGGCTGCCAACGGAGCCCTGCCAACCCCAGCAAAAAGGCAAGATGGAGAGCAAGAGGCTGGGAACAGAGAGGTGAGGGCAGGAAGGCATCGAGGAAAAGAAAGCCACTGTGGAAACCGGAACTCTCGACAGTGGCTGCCACAATAAACAAAGTACCGCAGCTGCAGCTTATGTGTGTGTTTTTATCTCTACTCTTTCCGTTTTTGTTTGGGCACATTTCTGCCTGCATTTGCATGAACCAGTGAGAACATTTTTGGTGTGTATTTGTATCTGGCATATGTATTTGGGGCAGGGAGTGTTCCTGTTTTTGTAAGGGCTTAGGCTGTGAGCCTGTTGTCTGGTTTGTTTTTTTGTTTTGTATGTTTTATATTTTGGTGCATACATTTCTGTGGTCTCTTATGGGGTGCAAAGGAATTTTCTTTGTTTCTTTGCAGCGTTGCCCATGAACCCCTATGATTATGTCCTTTTCATATAAAACCACCAAAATGCTTTTTTTTAAGACATGGGAATTTGCTCTGTCAGCCAGGCTGAATGCAGTGGCTCAATCATAGCCCACTGCAGCCTCAAACTCTTGGGCTCAAGCGATCTTCCTGCTTCAGCCTCCCAAGCAGCTGGGACTATAGGCACACACCACTATGCCCAACTAATTTTTATTATTTTTTGTAGAGAGAAGGGTCTCACTATGTTGCCCAGGCTGGTCTTGAACTCCTGGCCTCAAGTGATCCTCCTATCTCAGCCTCCCATCTCAACCTAAAGTGCTAGGATTACAGATGTGAGCCACTATGTCTGGCTTAAAACCACATTTTTTTTTTTTTTTTTTTTGAGACAGAGTCTCACTTTGTTGCCTGGGCTAGAGTGCCGTGGCGCCAGCCTAGCTCACAGCAACCTCAAACTCCTGGGCTCAAGTAATCCTCCTGTCTTAGCCTCCTGAGTAGCTGGGACTACAGGCATGTGCCACCATGCCCGGCTAATTTTTTCTATATATTTTTAGTTGGCCAATTAATTTCTTTCTATTTTTAGTAGAGACAGGGTCTCGCTTTTTTTCAAGCTTGTTTTGAATTCCTGACCTTGAGCGATCCTCCTGCCTTGGCCTCCCAGAGTGCCAGGATTACAGGCATGAGCCACCACTCCCGACCTAAAACCACATTTTGAAGAGAATGTTATTTATTGGTGTAAGATGTAAAAAATAGATTTAAAATATTAAATGTCCTAAGTTACTCAGGGCTCATATTAAAGGATTCTTATTGTCCTTAAGTATGAGGAAGATCCCCATGCCAAGGCGGCCACCAGGATCGGGGGTTCTGGGAGGTCAGCTGGGGGAGGAAGGTTCTTATCCAGTGTCATCGGTCTCAGGACCAGAGTTTGAGAAGAATGTAGGGCAAATAAAAAGTGTGGTTGGAGCTAAGAAGATGTATTGATTGAAATACAGGTTTGGGATGCTGTAATGGAGAATCAAATAAAACAGGATGGAAAGTTATTTCTCTCTAACATAACAGCTCCAAGGGTAAGTACTCCTGGGCTCAAATGGCAACTCCATTGTGTTGGGGAGTCCAGCTACTTTTAGCTCATTGGCCACACTCAAAACATGGCTTTCACTTTCAGGTCCAAAATAGCTTTCCCAGCGCCTGCCATCACATCTGCATCTCAGCCTGTGGACTAGGAGGGGGAAAGGGACCAGGGGGAGCCCATGCCTATTCATTTTTAAGGGCAAAACCTGAAAGTATAAATATCACATCTGCTCAGAATTTAGTCATGGCCACACCCAACTACCAGAGCGGTTGGAAAATATAATATTTAACTGCTTAGCCACATGGGAGCCAAAACTTGGGCAAGGGCAGGGTTTTATTATTAAAGGAAGCAGGAGAGAGTGAATACTGGAAGAAACTAGCAAGAAACATTGTCCACATGCAGACTCAACAGAAGTGGGGGCAGAAAACTGCTAGGTCTGGCTCTGGACACAGCCTTTTTCCTTCTCTCCTGTCCCTTCTAGCTAAGCCCTAGGCTGCAGAAGTTGAAACCGATGGTTGGTTCTTAGGGACCCAAGAATATCGAGAGATGTCTGAGGCACCTGTTAGAGCAGTCACAGATGCACAGCTGACTATGGCCAGCTGGAACCCTTGGGGACCTCTATCTCCCCCACCTTCCCTGAGTCCAGCCTAATAACTGTCATGGAATCCATGACTGGAAAGGACATTAAAAGACCTCTGGCCTAACTCCACTCCACTCAACACTGAGAAAACTTCTGCTAGCTTAAATACTGCTAAGGATAGGGAACTTGCTGCCTTTGAAGGTTGCCTAATTCCATCTTGGGCAACTCCTTTATGTGGGCTGAAACCTCTCTCCCACCTGCCTATGAGCAAACTTCTGTCTGATCCCTTCTGTCTGAGATGACTTTAATCCCTCCATGTCATGAACCTCAGCCCAGCTGTCTCCTCTTTGAAGTCTTCCCTGACTTGCCTGCATTCATTGTCTCCTGACCTCCACCCCGGGAACACCCCTTCTCCAGGATCACGCGGCAAGCCTGGGCCCAGAATCTCATGGTCATCTCAGCAAACAGCTCCTTCAGATTTCCCCTCCAATCCCTCTCTCTATACAAATTATTTATTAATCCAATAATGTTTATTGGATGCCTACTGTATTACCAGGGCCTGGCTGAAGGCGTGGACTGCAAGGAGGGACAAATGGGATCCTGGTATGATTGGATCCAGGTCTTAGGGCCACTATCAGCTCTAGAACCCAGGGAGCCAATGGCAGGATGAACACGGGGCAGTGGAATCCCAGCCCAGCATAGATCTGGGTGTTGGCTTTGGAAAATCATAGCAACAGCTCCCGTGTTTTGGGCTCCTACTCTGTGACAGGTGTTTTACAGGCTTTGCTCTATTGAATCCTTATAATAACCCAATAGGACATGCTATTATTGATCCCCCCTTTCAGACCAGAAAACCAAGGTTCAGAGAAGTTAAATGATTTCACATAGTAGGAGCTGGGATTATGAACTCAAGTCTGTCTGATTTTTAAGGCCTAGGCTTTTTCCTTTTAACTATATGCCTCAGAAGTGCCATGTACTGACAATGAGGAATCCTAGACTCTTTTAATTTCTTGTCAGTTACTCCTCTGAGTCTCACTTGCCTCATCTGTCAAATGGTGAGACTAGCCCTCTTTTGTTAAAAGACCAAGCAAAGGCAGGGAAGTGCTGTGTCCCTAGCTGGTGTGGTCACTCCCTGCCTACTGGGTCCTTTGACACTGCAGGAGGCCCCACACACCACCCCCAACTCCTGGCCTCTGATTGGCCTTCCAGCCTTGCCCTTCCCTGTCACAGCCTCTGCCTGGGATACCTTTAAGTGGGTAAGGGTTAAGACAATTCCTAGAATCACAGAACTTTTGGATCTGCAAGGATCCTGTCTAGAATCTCCTCTTCTGTCTCTACCTCCTTTCTCTATACTCTTTCTTCTTCTTCTGGTTGCATGTAATGTCTGTTTCCCCAATTTGGGGGGATCTTGCTGAGAATTGGAGAAATCACTGACTTCTTGTTCCCCTCAAGAGCTTACACAAACATCCCCATCAGGTTTCCATAACTCAAAAGATTCCCAGCTCCTTGCAGAGAATTGAGACACTCACTATGGGGTTGTCTGTTCTGCAAACATCCTGAGTCTCCACCTCCCTCCCCTCTCTCAAAGGCTAGCTCTCAGACACATTATATATCATTTTAAATTTCAGAATCACCCAACTTGATTTTCAACTAGCACTCCCTAGGGTAATACTACTAATAATAGTAGCAGTCATAGCTACCACCATTGGTGATCTGCCCTGGGGTTTTCCCAGCTTCAGCTTTCCCATAGCACTTCTGTGAATAATTTCTGCTGCACGTGCATTCAAGCTACACTAATTTTACTACACTGTATTGACCTAGATTTTTAAAAATTACCTCCCTACCTTTTTTACTCAAATGTATTTAAAATAGAAACTATTTTGTGAACACTGACATCAAAATGAATAAATAAATAAATAAATGGAAACTACTGCATATAACCACCCCAAACGGAAAACCAGAGTCACACGTCACAATTGGAAATTAACTGCAAAAAGAAATACCTAACTATAACTTTTTAAAAAGTTTATCTGTGCACCACCTGCGATGATCTGGCGTACTGAGAGTCACACGTGCACACACTTGGGGAAACACCCAGTGTGATATTGCGATAAGATGAGAACATTGTAAGAAATACGTTTGTCCACATATTTAGTATCAGAGGTAAAGTAGTGAGTGTGCACTGCTGCCAACAAATAAGAAAAACAAACTCACTTTTTTTCTCTATATTGTCATACAACACTTCTGACACCAAATGTGTGGTTTTCCACACCAAGCAATTCTCTAATTCTCTGTGGATACCCACTGGGTGTCCTACAATTTAATTTGACACTACTCAAGTAGAGCCTACAGGTTAGGGGCTCAGTGCCACAAGACTGCCTCCACTTCAGATGCCAATTGCAAGCCGAGGCCTCTTGTACTTCTGACCCACCAGCTATAAATCTAGGGTTCCCATGACCCTCCCCATGGGTTCAATAATTTGCTATAATGGCTCATAAAACTCAGGGAAATGTTTACTTATATTTATTGATATTGTATAAAGGATAAAACTCAGGAACAGCCAAATGGAAGAGATACATAAGGCAAAGAATGTGGGGGGTGCAGGTAGGGACTGTCCATGCCCTCTCCTAGCACCTCGATGTGCTCATCAACACTGAAGCTCTCTGAACCCCTTTGTTTAGGGTTTTTATGGAGGCTGCATTATATAGGTACAATTGATTAAATCATTGATCACTGGTGCAACCTGACCTCCAGCCCTTCTCCCCTCTCTGGAGGTCAAGGGCTGGAGCTAAAGCTTCCAACCCTCTGATCACATGATTGGCTCCTCTGGTGACAGCCTCATCCTCCTGGAGTCCCCTCATTAGTATAAACTCAGGTATGGTTGGTTGAAAGGGGATTGTTACAAATAGCAAAAGATTGTTCTTCTGCTATCACTCAGGAAATCCAAGGGTTTTAGGGACTCCGGGCTAGGAATGGGAATGAAGACGAAATGCATATTTCTTATTATATCACAATACCACAACCAGTTGTTTACAAGCAAGACTCTGTGCCAGGTGCTTTGCATTCCTGAGAGGTGGCCTCATTGTACTCACTGGGAACTAAAGAAAATACTGATGCCTCACTTCCACTCCTAGGGAGTCTCTTTTAACTGGTCTTGGTTATGCCCCTGGCTGTTGGGAAATAGGCTAAGAGACATGAAAAGTTTCAGCGGTTTTGCAGGGCTTTGCCTTGAAGGAATCTGTGGACATGTTAGTTCACAAAATAGAAGCTGCTTCCAACAATGGCAGTATTGTCAGAGGACGTTTGCACAGCAACGTTTCTTCTTTGCTGCCAGCCATCGCCTTGAGCTTTTTTTGCAAGGCAGAAGATCGGTTTGGATCCTTGGCGGAGAAGCTGATTAAAATGCCTGCCCAGCAGATAACGTGCAGCTGGAACTATCCTAGACTTCAAGGCTATCCCTGCTTCACTCCTGACTACATATCTCTGTGCTTAGAAGAAGTAGATTAGAGTGTACACAGATTCAGTGTTCTCATTTTATACATTTTATCTTTAATTTGTATGCTCAGCTAGGTCTATTTCTAACTTAGGTCTTAACATGCTTATCTTAGAAAAATTTTGTAACCGTCTATTCTGGTAGACAGAATTAGGTAGGTTCCCCTGGAAACCTCAAAAAATTAACTGTACATGTAATTCTCTAACAAAAGACCACCATTTGCTGTAACAAAAAATACTGATGTGGGACTTCACTCATGGCCTCACAGCTCACAGGAATGCTAGAGACCCCCTAATTCCCCATCATTTAAACTGCACTTTGTCTCCATCTCAATCATTTCTCTGTCTATATTATTTCTTTATTTCCTATTATTTCCAAATCCCTTGCGATGATCTTGCCTTGGGGCCTATTTTGCTGGGAGAGTAGCTAACTCCCAGCACCTGGCATTTGGACTTTGGAAAGCAATTCTAATGTGCAGTGAAGCTTGAGGACCACTGATGCAGTGGGCTTTTGTCACATACTACATTTACCAAAGATGGCCACAGTAAGAGCTCCCATCCCATACACTCTTCTTTCTCATGGTGTGACCTTGACACCTTCCCATCCAATGTGGGGACAGGACTGTGTCCTTTGCTTGTGAACATGGACCTTTATGACTGCCTTGACTGATAGAAGTAGCGCTATCATAAAATGCCATGCAATCCAGCTCGCACCGGGGGTTCTTGGAACCCAGCTGCCGTGCTGTCAGGAAGTCCAGAACGGTCCCCCAGAGAGACAGGACAGAAAGGCCACGTGCCGTTAGTGTTCTGCCCTTCAGCCCAGCCGAAGTCCCAGCTGAAAGCCACCATTCACCAACACACGGGTGACTGCGGGGAGCCTGCAAATAATTCTAGCCCCAGCTGTGGAGTCACCTCCAGCAACTGAGTCTTCCCAGATCAGGCCAAGGCAGCGTGGGGCAGGGACAAGCTGTCTCCAATTTGTGACCCAAGGAATCTGTGCGTGTGATAAGATGGTTGTTTTCTACCACCACATTTTGGGATGGTTTGTTACACAGAAGTAGGAACTGAGGCAGCTTTAGAGGTCCCCAGAGCTGTGGCCCGATCCTGTTTGTAAACCTGACAGTGACCTGGGACAAGTTATTATTGACCCTGAATCTAAACTGCCTCATCTGTAAACAGGAGATGAAGATAACATCCACTTCCCAGAATGGTTTTGAGAACTGAAGGAAATTGTGTTTTTAAATACTTAGTGGGGTACCTAAGAAGAACTTAAAGGCAGCAGAGTTACAGTTAACAGCTTGGGCACTAGACCCAGGATACATGAGTTCAAATCCCAGCTGTCTCTAACTTATCTGTGTGACCTTGAACCAGTAATCTGACCTTTCTATGCCTAGGTTTCTAATGTGTAAATGGAATGCCAATAACATTCAGCATGGGTTGTTGCTGTGATTAAGACAGTTACTGTTCTAAAATGCATAGTAAACACCATGCAATCCATGATTAAAACAATGATATATGAACACAGCTTAGGTGTGCAAGCAATGTGACTCTGTCTATTGTTTAAATTTCTATTTCCTCTTCTCTTTCAACTAGGTAGCAGGTGTTTGATGGGGGTCAGTTTAAGGTTTTTCCTGTCCCTTTGCCCAGGATTGCTCAGGAGTGGAGTTGGGAAGGGATATGGAGTCATCTGGGCCTTGATATCACCTTGGCACACTGGCATTTGCCAAGGTGTCCCCTTCTTTCTGTCTTTCCGGTCTGCTCTTCTCTCAACACACCACCCCTGCCTTACTCTGTGTCCTCTGGGCCACTTCCTACAGCCCTTGTGTCACACTGGAGTTCATGGGCACCGCTGGGGTCTGTCTGCTGGTCCTCAGATGTCTCCAAACTACTCAGAAAGAGCAGAGCATGGGAGCCCTTCCTCAGGGACACACCAGTTCTAAGTTCTCTTTGTTTCTTCTTCAGATTGCCTCTTTCCTTGACTTGGGGAAACATCTTAAAGTTTGCCTTCTATCACCATACCCCAACCCCATCCACTTTGCTCTGACAATTTTCTGTGCTTTGAGGCCCCTAAGGCCGTGGAACTAAAAAATGAAACTGCAATGCCAGCCTTGCACCCTAGCAATAAAAGCCAGTCAGTCCTCACTGGGAAAAGGGAATGGGCTGAAGGTTGTTAAAAATGATGGGAGTCCATTGGTTTGGACTGAGCTCCTGTACTAAGTCTCAACAGACCAGACCAAACTAAAGGGGGGGGGTCACTCATGCTAAATGCCACATAATCAAACTGAAACTTTAAGGAAGGTGATAGATTCCAAAACAGGCCATTTTTTCCTGAAAATAGGAGATTCCAATCTATTTGAGCCAGGGTGATACGGAAGTCCCCTCTGCTTTAACTCTTACAAAAACATAACCTGAAGTAACCTGATGTTAAACAATCAGCTCTTTTTTTTATTGTTCTGTTTCCTTGTCCCCACCTTATAGAACCCACAGTTCTGCCACTGCCCAGTGGGAGCTCTCATCCTATTTTGTAGATTGGAGACTGCCCCAATTCATGAACCTCAAATAAAAGCCAATTAGATCTATAACTAAATTTGTTGTCATTCTGTTTTTTGACAAGGTGGAAGGGGAATAGGGTAACTCTACCTTGGGTTTGTATATAAAAATACTCGTCAGCCACAGTGATGGCCATCATCGCACCAGCTATTCACCAAAGCCTGGGTCACAGGTCAATGCTGGCCTAAGGCTGAGCCAAGAGTGAACCAAGTGTGCTGACACCCATGCCCTCCCTTTCTAGAGAGGGCTTTGGTCTTCAGGGAGTCCCAGGGGAGCGAGCAAAGAGGTGGTCCTGAGCAAAAGCACCCAGCCCCTGAGTGCCATGCTAAGGGGTGGGGCACCTGTGGCCTTGGGATCACATGTGGCACTCCGGATCCCCAAGTCGACCCCTCGACTGAATCCAAACTTCACAGAACAAATCCCACACCTTCCACTATTGCAAAACACTCAAATTATAAAATTAATGTTTCTCTGTAATCACTTCATATCAGCTGTATGTGACCTTATCCAGTTCTCTCTTTTCTGGAAAACTAGTTTGGAGGGTTTTGTTTGTTTTTAAATGTTTAGAGAAATAATCATTCACTCATTCAACAAATATTCACTGAGTACCTACCATATGCCAGGGAACATGCTAAAAGCTGTGAACACAGTAGTAACTGTGACACGGAGACACTGTCCTTTCCTCAAGGAACTTACATCCTAGTGGGGGCAGACAAACAATTACAGGTGAACAAACAAACAAGAATTTCAGCATGGCTTGCATGGCTGGTGTATTTTGTCTTGGTTAAGGAAAGCCTCACTGAGAAGGCGGCTTTCAAGAAAAGGCCAGAAGGAAATTTCAGTCATGCTGAAATTCCTATTTATTTCCTTAAGTGCACATAGTACCATCTGACATGCTGCATGTTTTACTTACGTATTTATGGGCTGATATTTTTCGCCACTATCTCCTCGGTGCCTGAACATAGTAAGAGCTTAATATTTATTGACTGCCTGAATAATGCTATGAAGAAAATAAGCATTGAGCTGGGTGCAGTGGCTTGCACCTGTAATCCTAGCACTCTGGGAGGCCAAGGCAGGGGTATCTCTTGAGCTCAGGAGTTCGAGACCAGCCTGAGCAAGAGCGAGACCCCGTCTCTACTAAACATAGAAAAATTAGCCAGGTGCAGTGGCAGGCAACTGCAGTCCCAGCTACTTGTGAGGCTGAGGCAGGTGGATCACTTGAGCCTAGGAGTTTGAGGGTGCTGTGAGCTATGATAACACCACTGTACTCTAGCTAAGGCAACAGAGTGAGACTGTTGAAAAGAAAGAAAGAAAGAAAGAAAGAAAGAAAGAAAGAAAGAAAGAAAGAAAGAAAGAAAGAAAAAAAGAGAAAGCAAGCAAGCAGAATGATTCGATTAAGAGCAACTGATGGGTGAGGGGAGAGGTCAGTAAATGCTATATATATATATATATATGTATATATATTAGAGATAGGGAGGTCTCACTATATTGCCCAGGCTGGTCTTGAACTCCTGGCCTCAAAGTGATCCTTCTGCCTCAGCCTACTAAAGTGCTGGAATTACAGGCATGAGCCACTGTTCCCAGCCAGTTAATGCTTCTTTGAAGAGTTAACATTGGAGCTGAAACCCGAATAATTATAACAAGGAACAAAGTGTATGAAAATAGGAGTATTAGGCCGGGCGCGGTGGCTCAAGCCTGTAATCCTAGCACTCTGGGAGGCCGAGGCAGGTGGATTGCTCAAGGTCGGGAGTTCAAAACCAGCCTGAGCGAGACCCTGTCTCTACTAAAAATAGAAAGAAATTAATTGACCAACTAAAAATATATATAGAAAAAATTAGCTGAGCATGGTGGCGCATGCCTGTAGTCCCAGCTACTTGGGAGGCTGAGACAGTAGGATCGCTTGAGCCCAGGCTAGGCTGATGCCACGGCACTCACTCTAGCCTGGGCACCAAAGTGAGACTCTGTCTCAAAAAAAAAAAAAAAAAAAAAAAAAGAAAGAAAATAGGAGTATTAGTTATCTATTACTATGTAACAAGTGACCCCAAAATGCAGAGGCTTAAGAAAATACACACATTTATTATTTCACAGTTCCTATGGGACAGGGTCTGGGTGTGGCTCAGCTGGGTGGTTCTGGCTCCCAGCCTCACAAGACTGCAGTAAGGTGGCGGCCAGGACTGCAGTTATTTTAAGGCTAGACAATGGAGAGGGGTGGGGAGCAGGATCTGCTTCCAAGCTTACTCAGTGTTAGCAAAGGCCCCAAGTGCTGCTGGCTGCTAGTCAGAGACCAGCTCCTTGCCACGTGGGCCTCTCCAAAGGGCAGCTCATGATGT
Organism: Mirza zaza; assembly: GCA_008750895.1. Lineage (NCBI taxonomy): Eukaryota > Metazoa > Chordata > Mammalia > Primates > Cheirogaleidae > Mirza > Mirza zaza. The sequence goes on along the minus strand of VSMD01074529.1, from coordinate 30,295 downwards.
GGCAGCTGGCTTACCCCAGAACAAGGATTCTGAAAGAGACAGAGCAAGCAATGGTACACAAGACAGAAGCCATGGTCTTTTTTTTGTTTTTTAGAGATAGGGTCTTGCTCTGTTATCCAGGCTGGAGTGCAGCGGCCTAATGACAGCTCATTCAAACTTCCAACTCCTGGTCTCAAGCAATCCTCCTCCCTCAACCTCCCAAAGTGCTGGTATTACAGGCACATACTCCCATGACTGGCTAATTTTTCTATTTTTTGTAAAGATGGGGTCTCACTAAGTTGGTCAGGCTGGTCTTGAACTCCTGCCCTCAAACTATTCTCCTGCCTCAGCCTCCCAAAGTGCTGGGATTATAGGCTGGGATTACCATGGCAGCCAGATTACCGTCTGGCTGCCATGGTCTTTTTTTTTTTTTTTTGAGACAGAGTCTCGCTTTGTTGCCCAGGCTAGAGTGAGTGCCATGGCATCAGCCTAGCTCACAGCAACCTCAAACTCCTGGGCTCAAGCGATCCTCCTGCCTCAGCCTCCTGAGTAGCTGGGACTACAGGCATGCGCCACCATGCCCGGCTAATTTTTTATATATATATATATATTAGTTGGCCAATCAATTTCTTTCTATTTTTTTATAGTAGAGACGGGGTCTCGCTCAGGCTGGTTTTGAACTCCTGACCTTGAGCAATCCGCCTGCCTTGGCCTCCCAGAGTGCTAGGATTACAGGCGTGAGCCACTGCGCCTGGCCGCCATGGTCTTTTTGTAATCTAAGTTCAGAAGTGACAACCCATGACTTTTGCCATATTCTATTTCTTGGAAGTTACTAAGTCTAGTCCACCTGTATCACTGTCAAAGTAGCAGGGCAACTGCTACTTTGGGGTGTTGGGGGCAGAGAAGATTATGGCTTAGCTGTGGGGCCCCTATCCTACTCACAAGACCTCAGTCAAGGAATGAGGTGAGGTCAGGGAAGATAGGGGCACAGACAAGCTGTGAAGCTTTCTGATTTCTGGAGTGGCACCGATATATGCCCAAATGGAGTAGAAAAGGAGCAGAGTGAGCCACCAGACTTCAAGGGGCTATGTGGAGACCTATGGTATTGAGAGCTGAGGCCTAACAAGCAATAGGTTTTGAGAGAATACCTGAGTGGTGCAGGGCTCAAGAACCCCACAGGCCCCTCTCCCGGGCTCTGGCCACTTTCTAAATTTGTAGACTGAGATTCACACTTTTGGCTGGTAAACAGATAATTAGAAATATATGCTGGATGAGGTCACTCCTACCTGTAGTCCCAGTGACTAGGGAGGCCAAGGCGGAAGGATTGCTTGAGGCTGGGAGCTTAAGACCAGGCTGGGCAACACAGGGAGAACCTGTCTCTACGAAGAATAAAAGACGGAATCATTGTCAAGTGTTCAGGAAAAGCCTCCTGAAGGGTGATGAGGCGCAGGTGAAGCTGGAAAGTCAGTCACCAAGGTGGTGTTACAGATCTAAGAAACAAGAAAAAGTTAAGCTGGTGGTTTCCGGCGCCTGATGGTGAACCAGGTTATAACGTTGCTCTGAACAACAGATTAACGTGCCACAGTGGCCTTTCCCTTCCAATGGGTCTCCACCCACGGGGACCCTAAAAGGTGGGAGCTTAGTTTATTCCCCTCTGTGTCTACTGGCCCAGACAGGAGAGGGGCCTTTGCAACGTACCAGCTGAATCAAATACAAGTTCCCAAATACAAACTGCGCATTCTGGAGCCTTGGGATTGGAATTCCCGCGTTAGGCCATCCCGATCTCTCTCCACGTCAGGCCAAACGCTCCAACTGGGAACGCTAACGCACAAGTCCGTCCCCAAGAACTACAACTCCCAGCATGCCCGCGGGGATTTTTGCGCGAGACCTGCTGGTAGCCGTGATGGCTTAGGCTCTGAGCACCTCGGCCTGGCCCGACAGCCTTCGCGCGTTCCTTGATGACGTCATATTACCGTGATGAAGCCACTGCCAGGTGGTGGGCGGAAGCGTTTGGGAACTCAGCGGGAGTGTTGGGGGAGGGCAATAGGGTTAGAGGAGGCGACCCATTGCTCTGAGAAACCCGACTCAACAAGCGGGAGACTATGGGGGCGGCGGGAGAAGCTGGAGGCCAGGGACCAACGGCGGCGGGAGTGCAGGGGTTGTGGGTAGGCCGTGTGTGTGTCGGGGGGGGGGGGGGGGGGGGGGGGGGGGGGGGGGGGGGGGGGGGCAGGCAGGGAGGTCTGAAGTGTCTACTCTTCTGCTTAGCTCCTCCTCCCCCACAGTGAGGTGCGGCTGCCTTGCTCCTTGGTAGAGGTGTGCCACTCCCCCAGGGGTCTCCTGCAGCTGTCCTGTCAGAGGGCCTGTCTGTCACCATTCTTCCTAACATGGTCCCCCATTGCCCATTTGACAGAGTCCACACGCTTGGGTGTGGCCTTCCAGGACCTCAACCACCTGCACTCTCATCTAAGTGCCCTGGGGTTTCTCTTGCCTAGGGTTGATGCCTGGCACTGAGTAGGTATACAATAAACGTTCGTGAATGGATGTGTAAGAAATAGCCTGGCTTCACACCATCCCTTTTTCTGGGGACATTTCTCCTCTCCTATCTGCCTATCAGAATTCTACTTGTTCTCAATAGTAACCCTTGTCCATTGACAGTGTAGTAAAGCTGTCTTTTCATTTTACAGTTTCTCCTATTCAGTCATCCAACAGATGTGACCCTCCCAGTAACCTAGTTAGGCAAATATAGTCATCCTCCTCATTTTACAGATAGAGAAACTCAGGCTCAAAATGAAAATGAGCTGTGCAGCTGTCTTGAGGCAAAGCTGGAACCCCTAGGCCAGGGCTGGGCAAGAGACTCTCTCTTGCAGGAAGCCCACTGAGAGTGTCCTCACAAGAATGGCCCTCTCCTCACATGGAGCCCCATGCCCTTTGCTCCTCTTGCTGTAGTTCAGCCTATTTTAGGGCACCTTGTGTCTGCATCTGCTTCCCCTTTGAGGACAAAATGAGGGGGTGGTCAGTATAACTTTGCTGCCTCTATTTGAGTTTTCCAGGCAGGCCTACTTTGCTTGCCTCTGCAAGTACCAGGTGGGACAGTTGTCTTCTGTGACTCAGACCAGCAAGGGTGGTGGTGAAGACATTGAAGTCCTGACCAACCATTTTTGCGTGGCGGGGTGAGGGTGGGGTGGGGGTTCCTGGTAAGCAGGAATGGTTTACCTTCAAGATCTATCACCTGCAGAGGTGGGTGTGAGCCAGGATGGAGGTCGAGGATTTGCTTAGGGGGAGCTTGATGTGGCTGTGACCTCTGATCTCAACCTAAGCTCTCAGACCACTAATTTCCTGCTTTCATCCACTTCTTTGCTCCTAAGGACTTTCTGGTATTTACTAAGAAAGCTTGGAATTCACCTGGACAGGTGAGCAGTACTAGAATTTGAGGGAATGGCTATGAGATTTCTGGAGGGAGGATGTGTTAAGTCCCAGGGGGCTGGGAGACTTCCTGGGTTCCATACTTTGCTTTGCCCTCTTGTTGCCTCTGTTCCTTGCATGCTTTTTTCTTTTTGAGACGATATCTTGCTCTGTTGCCCAGGCTAGAGTGCAGTGGTGTCATAATAGCTCACTGCAACCTTGAACTCCTGGGCTCAAGCAATCCTTCTGCCGCAGCCTCCTGCATAGCCAGGACTACAGGTACATGCTACCACAGCCAGCTAATGTTTTATGGAGTTTGGGGGTCTCCCTGTGTTTCTCAGGCTGGTCTCAAATGATCCTCCTGCCTTGGCCTCCCAAAGTGCTGGGATTAAAGGTGTGAGCCACTGAGCCCAGCCCCTTGCATGCTTTTTACTTCTGCTGCACACTGTAGTCATCATGGCAAGACACTCTGTAGGGAAGATGGACGGCCCAGCTGTTGGGCCATGGGGTGGGAGGTAGGGCGAGTCTGGTCCATCACACTCTTAGAATCAATGCGAGGAGGATCATCTCTTTATCAGGATTGAAACCTGGCATCATTTAGATATGAGGAGTTAGGGCTGGGCCTCTTGACATCCTTCACCCCCGGGCTTGATTTTTGTTTTCTGGCCCCTATTTGTTCTTATGTTTGTTCATTACAGGCAGTGTCTGCTAGTGGTTAAGGGTGTGGTTTTTTTTTTGTTTTTTTTTTTTTTGACAAAGTCTCACTCCGTTGCATGGGCTAGAGTGCCGTGGCTTCAGCCTAGTTCACAGCATCCTCAAACTCCTGGGCTCAAGCGATCCTCTTGCCTCAGCCTCCTGGGTAGCTGGGACTACAGGCACATGCCACTGTGCCCGGCTAATTTTTTCTATTTTTAGTTGTTTGGTTAATTTCTTTCTTTTCTTTTTTTTGAGACAGAGTCTCGCCTGGTTGCCCAGGCTAGAGTGAATGCCGTGGCGTCAGCCTAGCTCACAGCAACCTCAAACTCCTGGGCTCAAGCAATCCTTCTGCCTCAGCCCCCTGAGTAGCTGGGACTACAGGCATGCGCCACCATGCCTGGCTAATTTTTTCTATATATTTTAGCTGGCCAATTAATTTTCTTTCTATTTTTTAGTAAAGACAGGGGTCTCGCTCTTGCTCAGGCTGATTTCAAACTCCTGACCTTGAGCGATCCATCCGCCTTGGCCTCCCAGAGTGCTAGGATTACAGGTGTGAGCCACCATGCCCAGCCTTCAAAATATCTTATTGTACTGTACTCATCATTTTTTCTTCCTCTAGGGACAGAGTCTCACTCTGTTACCCACGCTGGAGTGCAGTGGCACTCCAGCCACTGCAGCCACTAACCACTGGGCTCAGGCAATCTTCCAATCTCAGCCTCCCAAGTAGCTCAGACTAGAGGCGTGTGCCACCATGCCTAGCTAATTTTTAAATTTTTTGTAGAGACAGGGTCTTGCTGTGTTTCATAGGCTGGTCTCATACTCCTAGGCTTAAGCAATCCTTCTGCCTCAGCCTCCCAAAGTGCTGGGATTACAGGCATGTGCCACTGCACCCAGCCCACTCACCTATTTTTGGACTACAGTTGACCACGAGTAACTGAAACTGCATAAAGCAAAACCACAGATATGAGGACCCTACTGTATATGGGTTTATGCACGTAAAGCTATTAGAACAGTACCTGGCATATAGAGGAGGCTCAGTAAATGCTAGCTGCTATGCCAGGCAGTACGGTATAGTAGTTTAAAAAGCCAGACTGCCTTGAGTTCAAATCTGAGAGCTGCCACTTATTAGCTCTGTGACCTTGGGCAGGTCGCTTAACCTTTCTGGACCTCAGTTTTCTGTATGAAATGAACATGAATAATAGTATCTACATAATAGGATTATTGTGAGGATTAAATGAGCCAATAGTGTAACATGTAACAAAAATGTAACAAAAATGTAACATGTAACAAAAATGTAAAAAAAAAAAGAAAAAAGTAAAAAATAATATAGAATAATATATAATTTTAAAATTAAAAAAAAATGAGCCAATAGTTGAAAAGTGCCTAGCACGTGTAACCATTTAGTTGCATTTTAGTTATAATTTTATTTTATTCAATACAAACTCCATAAAAGCAGAGCTTCCTATTAGCTTTGCTCACTCCTGTATCTCTGATGCTTGGAACAATGACTGGGACATACTGAGTTGGTGCTCGGTGAATACTGACTGAGTACTCTGTTTTCACACTTTTCCATCTGCTGGCTTTTGACACAGTGCTCTTTCTCCTATATGATACGCTTTGGCTTTATCATGATTTCTTTATCTAGCCTGTGATTTTTGACATTGGGAAATTCATTTAGAAGGGTAGATCAAAATGGGGGAGGGAGCATGTACTACAAGCAGCAGAAACAACTCTCACTCTAGCCTAAGCAAAAAAGATTGGCTCATACAACTGAACATTTCAAAAGTAATTGCTTCACACCACATGCTCACCATCAAATTGGTTTTAACTGATCAACACTTGAGCGCACATTCAGGAATAATATCCATTGGGTGTTGGGCAGATGGGAGGGGGCAAGAGGGGATGAGTATATACATACATAATGAGTGCAATATGCACCATCTGGGGGATGGACGCACTTGAAGCTCTGACTTGTGGTGGGAAGGGACAAGGGCAATATACCTAACCTAAACATTTGTACCCCCATAATATGTTGAAATAAAAAAAAGTAATTGCTTCAGGAATGGCTGGATCTAGGAGCTCAAAATAAATAATAATCAAGAGTTTTGTGTCTTCTCTAGCTCTTAGCTCTACTCTTTCATGTGTTGGCTCCAGACGGAGGCTGGGTCTTCCCTTATAGCAGCCCCCAACAGTTTCAAGTTCACACCCTATCAGTTTAGTGATATCTGCAGACAGACAGAGAGAGAGAGGGGGGGGGGGAGAGAGAGAGAGAGAGAGAGAGAGAGAGAGAGAGAGAGAGCGCCAGCCTCTTTCCTTATAGCAAATCCAGGGCCAACTCTCAGTGTGTCATATGCCCATCCCCGAACTGTTCACTGTAGTGAGGGGCATGGAGCACCCTTACTGGCTGGTCCTGGATCTTGTGCCAACCATGGGGGAGTGGCACCCTTTGAGAAAGAGGAGAGATGATTCCCCAAAGGAAAATCCTGTGCTTTTGTTTTTTAAAACTTAAAAAGGAGGAGGAGGGCATGGCAGTGTGCACTTGTAGCCCTGATGACTTGGGAGGCTGAAGCAGGAGGATCGCTTGAGCCCAGGAGTTCCAGGCTGCAGTGAACTATGATCATGCCACTGCACTCAGTCTGGGTGACAGAGCTAGATACCAACTCTAAAATAATTTTAAAAATAAAAAGGAGGAATGAGTGGGCAGGTGGAAATGACAAATGCCAACTATATCCCAAACAATGCTCTTCTCACCCTCCCACCCATGGCCAGTTGACAATCTTTGCTTTATGCCTTCTCAGTACTAAGAGCAGGTTCCAGTTTCCAGGGCTACCAGAGCACATGTGCTCCTGCACGCTCTGTGAGGAAGGCATTGCTATGCCCATTCTCCAGGTGAAGAAACAAAGACCAGAAAGTGGCTTGCCAGGTTCTCCCAACATGTTACAAACTCTGCCCTGTTTTGTCTTGTTCTCTCTGGTTTCACATGTATGTCCAGTATTCTCAGCTCGGTGTGGCCGCCCCTGTGGGCAAGGACCATGGTTCCCACACCTCGGTATTCAGTCCCTAACTCTGTCTCTCCCTCTCGTGTCTGGGTGGCACCACCTCAATGCAGAAAATCAGAAGGAAGCAGAAGCTGTTGATATCAACATTGCCAACAGGACCTAGACGTCTGATGAGGTGGTGAGGCTTGAGGTCTGGATAAGACTCTAGGGGTTTGAGAAGGTGTAGAAAAGTGTAGAAAAATTGAGAAGCTAAGAGACTATTGTCTGGATCTTAGGGTTGTGGACAGGATGGGACAGTCCTCCGAGCCATAGATGGCAGGAGGCAGTTATGAATAGGTGAGACTCGAGGGAGGAGAAAGGAGCTGGTTATTTGAAGCGCCAAGGGAAGGGTGTTCCCGGCGGAGAGAGCAGCAGGAACAGAGGCCTGAGGTAGGGGTGTACCTGGGGTGTTTGCAGGGCAGCCAGGAGGCCGGGGAGAGAGTAAAAGAGGGGAGAGAAGTGATGGCAAGGATCATGAGAACCTTACAGTCCCTCAAGAGGATTTTGTTTTTACTCAGAGGGAAATGGGGAGCCACGGGAATTGGTGAAGCCATCACGGCCTGTTGGGACCCAGGATCAGCACTGAGGTAGGAGGAAGCAAAGCGGGTGGGCAGGAGCACATGTTGCATATACTCTTTTGTACAGATCAGCCAGTGCATAAAAATATTAGCAGTGCATGGGCACGTGTTGCTGGGCATGTCCCACTCCTGGGGAGCGAACTGTCTTCTCACCTGGGTGTTCCACATCCAGTGGGCAGGACAAGCAAGGGACATGGTGGTCAGGGGTGACTGAGCCCCTGGGGAAGTAGCCGGCTGAGGGCCCTGGCATGGGTGCAGGGCCCAGTGTCGGTCTGGGAGCTCAGGGCCACTGGAAGACCTGGCGTGAATGCCCAGGGCCTGGTCCCCATCTTGGACACCGACAGGGCTATCCTGAGGCTCACTCGAGGTCTGTCTCCATCCTGTGTCCTCTTCTTAGGGATGTTGATGACGTGTCTGCCAGGGGTGCTGCTGCAGTACAGGATGAGGTCCCTGGGACTCCAGGGACACCTGTGGTGGAGCCCACCCCACCCATCCACCCAGTGGTCGTCAGATTTAAGGCTGTGCACCCTGGCCCAGGGTCCAACTGGCTGGCTCCCTGACATTTCTGCTTCTGGCCTGGACTATTCTAACGTATGTCTCAGCGTCATCATTCCCCTTCTGCCTGTGGCTCTTCCTCCCCCACCTGCACCCCCACCACCCCTCCCCTTCCTAAGCTCTAACTGCAGCCTCTTCTCTTTTCACCTGCTGCCCTCCTCCTCCAAGTCTCCTTCAACCCTTTGCCTGTGCCCGTCCCCTGAATTTATTCATGACAACTAACATTTCTTGAGAATTTTCTGTGCATCAGGGCTTATACTACTACTAATAGCTAAAACCCAGCCTGTTCTAAGCACTACACATAATAGCTCATGGAATCCTGGGCACGGTGGCTCATGCCTATGATCCCAACACTTTGGGAGGCTGGGGCAGAAGGATCGCCTGAGCCCAGGAGTTTGAGACCAGCCTGCGTGACATACTGAGACCTAGTCTCTACAAAAAATAGAACAATTAGCCGGGTGTGGTGGCACCTGTAGTCCCAGCTACTCGGGAGGCTGAGGCAGGAGGATCACTTGAGCCTGGGAGTTGGAGGTTATTGCGAGCTATGATGATGCCATTGTACTCCAGCCTGGGCAAAAGAGTGAGACCCTGTTTTTGTAAAAACAACAACAACAAAAAGTCCAGTCTTATGAGTCCGTATTATTTTCCTCACATTATAGATGATGAAGCGGAGGCACAGAGAGGTTAAGTCACTTGCTTAAGATCACTGTACCATTTCATATGCAGAATCGTCACAGCAGTCCTACCCAGCTGGTACTTGGTAGATGAGCCCAGCACAGGGAGGTTACATGTCTTCACCCAAGGTCACACCCTGGGAAGTGCGGGGGGGCTCTGAAAGGAGGACTGTGGGGCTGTCTGACTCCTGAGCCAGCCAGGGCCCTGACCCCTGACCCCTGACCCCTCCCAAGCTCATCTTCACATCCAGGCTGAGAGGTGGGCAGGGCTGGGAGCGTGGGCCTCCTGTTGCAGAGGGGGAAACTGAAGTCCAGAAGGTTTGGCTGTCTTGCCCAAGAGGCAAAGAGCAAAGGGCACAGCAGACCTGGGACTCGAACCGGGACTTTTCATCCCCAGGCTGGTGTTTTTCCTCTGCAGCCCCTCCTTCCTGAGCTTGAACTCTTCCTTCCCAGCACTCACCAGACCTGGCTCCCACCTTCCCCTCAGCCCTGCAGAGCTCAGTCTTCCCAGGCCTGATTCATGTCATCTATGTCCAGGGGAAGAGCACCCCCTCCTTCCTCTCAGCCCTCGCCAGGTGCCTGCCAGGGCTGCGAGAGCGGCAGGCAGGGTCCACAGCGCCCCCTAGGTTTGGAGGGAGAAAAATAAACTGGGGCAGAGGGAGAGAAGCCCTTTTCCCCTGGCCTGGCCAGACTCTCCTCCCTCCCAGGGCTGTTGGTCCCATGACAGGCGCCACATTTAGGGGCAGCCCCCACGGTGGGCAGGAGAGGGCTGGACACCCAGGCCCCCTGTTGCTGCCGCCAGTGCACACTGCAGAATAAGTGCCGGCGGGGTCCCGGTCGGGCGTGGCGTGGCGGCCTGTGCACGAAGGGAGGCAGGCCCAGTGCTCAGCGATGGGACTGTGGGCCTCAGCTCACCCTTTCCTGGCCTACCCTCAGGGTCACACCACCTGTGCTTGGGCGCCTCTGAGGTGAGGCCTCAGCCCACCCTCTCCTGGTCCCGCGTTCCCTGCCCCCAGCCCTCCTGCTCTCACCGCACGCCATTCTGGTTTCACCCCGAGGTTAGTTCCGAGCCTCGGAGCTGACATCACAGAGTGCAGGGATTCCCCTCCTTAGCCCAAGCTGAAAACAGAGGACTCCAGTTCCAGTCTGCATTCTGCCACGGATCCGCTGTGTGACCTTGAACAAGCCTTTCCCTCTCTGATTCAATCCCGATGTCACATCTGATGCCTCTAACTTCTGCCCCTGGGCTCAGGACTCCCATGCAAGCCCATGAGTGCCACCCCCATCGGTCCCCAACTTTTTAGGCACCAGGGACCGGTTTCATGGAAGACAATTTTCCACCTACCAGGGGCAGGAGGATGGTTTCAGGATGATTGAAGCACATTACATTTATTGTGCACTTTTATTTCTATTATCATTACATTGTGACATATAATGAAATAATTACACAACTCACCATAGGTTGGGAACCTCTGCCCCACAGGGTCAGAGCTGTAACGGGGCTTGGAAAATAACCAGAAAATTGGTGGAGGCTTCTTTTTTCTTTTTCTTTCTTTTGTTATTTTATTTTATTTTTTGGTACAGCTTTTAATTTCTCTACATAATAGTATGGCAGCATTGGAAAATTGCTATCACTTTTCAGTGAGGAGACTGAGGCCCAGAGCAGGCCATTGACTTCCCTGAGGTCACCAGAAGTGTTTGCTGCACGCTGGAGTCTACAACCCAGGCTTCCTGGTTTCCTTTCTCCCCGTCCTCCCCCTCACCACATCCTTTCTGCTGCCTGCTGGCACCAGCACAAGCCTCAGCCCATTGGCCAAGACCCACCTATGGAAACTGAGGTCCAGGTAGCCAGAGACTGGCCCAGACCCTTTGTCCAAGAATATGGACAGAATCTGGCACTGTCCTCGTTGGCCCTCTGGGTTCTTGCCAAGGATCTGCTGGATGCCAGGGCTGTGCCCAGCAGCCTAGGTGCCCCCTTGCCATCCCTGCAGCACGGGGCTGGAGACTGGGCTGAGTGGAAGACTGACAGTGAGACCCCAGGGCTCAGGCTAGTCCCAGACCTGTTCCATCCAGGCAACTTACATGTCACGAGCACGAGCAGAACCTGGATCAGGCACTTGTGGCAGAAAACAGATTTGTTCAACAATGATTTTATTTTTTCTTTTTTGAGACAGGGTGTCCCTCTGTTCCTTGGGGTAGAGTGCAGTGGTGCCATCGTCTCTCACTGCAACCTCAAACTCAAACTCCTGGGCTCAAGCGATCCTCCTGCCTCAGCCTCCCGAGTAGCTGGAACTACAGGCATGCGCCACCATGCCTGGCTAATTTTTCTATTTTTAGTAGGGACGGCTCTCAATCTTGCTCAGGCTTGTCTCAAACTCCTGGCCTCAAGCAATCCTTCCACCTTGGCCTTCCAGAGTGCTAGGATTACAAGGCAGGAGCCAGTGGGCCCACCTAAAAATTATTTATTAAGAGCCTCCTGTTGTTAGCTTCTGGGGACACATCAGTGCACAAAACAGGCAAACATTCCCACCCTCATGACACCCATATTCTAATGCATGGAAACAGACAAAAGAAATAAATGGGCAAATATTAGATATCTAAAATATATAGATGCTAGGTAGAAAAATAATGCAGGGAAGGGTATAGAAAGTGCTACGGACAGAGTTTTAGTAAGAAGGTGACATTTGAGCATTTTTTTTTTTTAAAGAGCCTTACTATGTTGTCCAGGCTGGAGTGCTGTGGCTATTCACAGCCACAGTCATAGCTCATTGCAGTTTCCAACTCCTTGGCTCAAGCGATTCTCCTGCCTCAGCCTCCCAAGTAGCTGGGACTACAGGCGCGTGCCACCATGCCCAACTTGACCAGACTCTTAAGGAGACAGTGAACTTTGCAGGTATCTGGAAGAAGAGTGCTCCAGGCAGAAGGAACAGCAAGTGCAAGGCCCTGAGGTAGGAGTATGCCTGGCATATTTATGGCCGGAGTGGTGTGAGTGAGGCTAGAGTGAACAAGATTTTTAAAAATATGATATGTCCATTTGAGACAAGATTTATGGCAGGAAGGAATGAGCCATTCAGGGATAAGCCAGCAACAAGGGGTATGGGTGCAGGGAAGGCTGGGGAGGGGAAGGCAGGATGGCATTCCAGGCATAGAACGGCTTGTGCATAGGCAAGGAAGTATGGAAGTGGCTCATCTCGTTGACACATGAGTGGAAAGTTGCTGGAGCTGGAAGAGGGTGAGGGTGAGCCTGGAGGAATCCGTGGCAGCCGGGTTGAGAAGGGCAGGGGAGCAGCATGGGACAGGTCTCCGGGAGCCCTGGGAGGGCGTTGGAGGGCCCGCAGGCTGTGGTCAGAGAGTGGGAGACGGGTCCAGGATTTGAAAGGTATAGCAGTTCTGGGTGCTGGCAGAGGGTGGGAGGGGCTGTGGAGAGAGTGGAGGGAGGACCGGTGTGGTTGCGGGGCTGAGTGGGTGGCATGCCTCCAGGATGACAGCAGGACTTGGGGACATGCAGAAGACAAGCCAGGCTGCTGTCCTTACAGTCAGTCTCCGGATGTGCCAGACCGAGCCCCAGTGGGAAGCCCGAGCTACCGAGGTGGGAGCATGAGCTGCCACCACTGGGGGGCACTGCAGAGGATGCCTGTGTGGGTTCGGGAGGCTCCAGCCCTGAGTCCCTGTCCTTCTGCAGCTGCCCTGTGGGGCTGCTCCCAGGACAGATGCTGGCACTTCCCTGGCACTTGGTCCTAGCAGCCCTGGCGACCGGGCGAGCAGTGCCTACGGGGGGCTGAGGAGGCAGGGAACAGGCAGGGGAAGCCCCCTTGGTTTCTGTCTCACAGCAGGGACCCAGCAGGGAAACCCCACGGGTCCCAAAAGGAAAGTGGCAGCAGTGGGCCTCGGGGAAGACCAAGAAACCCCATCCTCTCCCTGAAGATGGGAAATCCAGGGCGGGGCTGAAGGCAGGGCCGTGCTGGAAGGGGGCTCTGTGGTTGCTGCCACCCGCCCCTGACAGTGGTCTCTGCAGAGCAGAAACAGCGAGAGGATTCTGGGTCCTGGTTAAGCCCTGATCCTGACCTCACACGACCCCAGTCTGACCACAGGATGAGCCCTGATCCTGGTCACTGACTGAGCTCTTATCCCAGCCCAAGCCTGCGCCCTCACCTGGGTGACAGCAGCCTCATTCAGAAGCTTGGCCACAGACCGAGCACTGTCCCAGATCTGAACTGAGTTCTGGGCCAGACCCTGACAGGCCACAAGAAGAGCCCCAGGTCACTGATAGCTCTGACCCCAAACACAGAGCCAGGACATTGCCCCCAGACTAGGCTCCGAGTCCAGCCCTAGAACGAGTCCTGGCCCTCATTATAGACTGAGCTCTAATCCTATATCTGACTCTGGCCAGAGACTGAGCCCTTGACCCTGGATGGCCCTGACCCTGGTCCCAGACATGGCCTTGGACCCGCTCTTATCCTGCCCTGACCATAGTTGCAGACTGAGCTCCAATCCCAGCCCAGACACCATCAGACTCAGCCTCTGCCTGCTGCGTACAAGACCCATCCCAGCCACCATCGAGCTCTGACTTCCCTCCTGCCCCTCCCTCAGCTATCTGGTAAACCAGAAGAGAGTAAGGATGACTCAAAGCCCCAAGTCCCCTCCGGTGGGCAATTCCCTTACCTGGTCATCCATCTTTTGAAGGAAAGTGGGCTGGAAATGGCCCTAGGATGATGATGGGAAGGGGTTTGAGTCTCTGGGACCTCCCGGGGCATAGAGCCCGTGGCTTACCTAGGAGTGGGGAATTGAGCGAAGGGCCGGACCTGGAAGCTGAGCAGTAGGTCCAGAGCTTGGATTGACCGAAACTCCAGCTTCCCGTCACCCCCCAGCATAACTCCCACCCCCTCTGGGAAGGGAAATTACATTTCCCCATTTTAGCAAAGGGTGGTGAGGAGGGAAGACTGAGTGAATACAAAGCTGAAAGTACAAGCAGGACGGAAAGTGAAACTGGGTGCAGTCCCCAGTATAAGACCCCCCTACCCAGGAGATGGCTGGCCAAAGAGGCTGGGCCCCGACATGGGCCAGATGGCAGGCGACCTTGGCTGGCGTGAGTTTGAGGACAGGGCTAGGGCGGAGGGTGGGGACTTGGTTGAGACTGAGCAGAGGACGGGTGAGCTTGGCCACTATGGATGGGGCGGAGGGCTGGGGACTGGCTGGAGGATGATAATGAGGCTAGCTGGGGTGGGGGCCTGGGGCAATGGGGTAGTGGTTAGGCCCAGGGCTGGGCAGAGGATGGGACAATTTGGCTGGCATGAATGGGGAGGAGGGGAAGGGGATGGATAGGTGGTGATTTGACCAGCGCTGGGCAGAGGATGGGAAGCGTTGGCTACCATGAGTGGGAGGGTTGGATAGACAGCTTGACCAGGACCAGGGCTAGGCAGATAAATGAAGAGTTTGGAGTAAATGAGCAGGGGCCAGACAGCTTGGCGGAGACGGAGGACTGGGGTTGGCTAGAGGAAGAATGGCAGGAGGAGTGGCACAAGGGGTGCATTGAGGTCAAGGGTCAGCAGCTTAATGGGGTTAAGGGTCTTCAGCTTGGAAAGAGGACCAATCTGCAGTTGGTGGGTGAAGAACTCAGTGGCTAGAACCAGAGTTGTAGGCAGAGGAGCAGGTAACATGGCCAGGTAGGGGCCAATGGCTGGAGGATGGAGAGAGAACCTTCAAAGGCCAGGGCCAAGGACCCAGGACTGGCCACAGAGGGTAGGGAGAGGGCCTGGGGGCTCCAGAGCTCAGTCAGGAAAAGGGGATACATAGGAGATGGCTCAGCTAAATTCTGGGTGGGCAATAACCACCAGGGCCCCAGGGTACCCACTCTGTCTGCAACATAAAACTAGGAAGAAGGCTGGGTGCAGTGTCTCATGCCTGTAATTCTAGCACTCTGGGAGACCAAAGGGGGAGGATCATTTTAGCTCAGAAGTTCGAAACCAGCCTGAGCAAGAGTGAGACCCTGTCTCTACTAAAAAAATAGAAAGAAATTAGCTGGACAACTAAAATGTATATATATATATAAAGTTAGCCAGGTATGGTGGTGCATGCCTGTAGTCCTAGCTACTTGGGAGGGTGAGGCAGGAGGATCACCTGAGCCCAGGAGTTTGAGGTTGCTGTGAGCTAGGCTGATGCCATGGTACTCTAGCCTGGGCAACAGAGTGAGACTCTGTCTCAAGAAACAGAAAAAAAAAAAAAAGAATTAAAACTAGGAAGAACCCCACTCTTCCTTAAGTCTCCACGATGTCAGAGGGTCAGAGTAGCCCCCAAGCCAGGGAAGCTGAATGCCAAAGCTCTTAGGCATTGCCTACCACCTCTGGAGATCCATAGGGGAAGTGAGTGTCCCTAGAAGCTCCCCATAACCTTTACTGAGGAGACATTTCAAGGAGCAGAGCTCAGGGATTAGAGACTGAGAATGGACAGGGAAGAGGTAGGAGAAGAGGGAGAGCAGGGATGGACTTGGGGCCAGTTTTGGTTTGTGTTTCGAGGAGAATTGTGTAACTCCTCTGATTGCTGGATTTCCTCCCCCTGAGGGAGAAACTGCTGAACATTGCCCTCTGCCTGGAGCCCCCACCCCATCACTCTTCTTTCCTCTTTTCAGGAAAACACAGAGCAGGAAGCTCCCTCAGAAATCAGCTATTCTGACTCCCCCATTTTACAGATGGGAGCTTGAGGCACAGGGGAAGGTTAGGATGAGAAAGAGAGCTTCTGCCTCCCATTCTAGGCCCTCCTCCCCATCCTGGTCACCCTACCCTTCCCTTTCCCACATGTATATTTGCCCCAGGCAGGTTCCCCTGCACAGTGACCCACCTGCCTTGGTGGAGGCTGGACCAACCTGTCCTTCTGGCTCCCTGGGTTAGAGCCTTCGGCAGTGCCAACCTACCCCTGGGGCCCTAGGAGCCAGTTCAAGCCATCAGAGCCACCTGGCTGAGCCCAAGGAATCCTGAACAGAACAGAGTGTACCCACTCCTGGAGCAGGTGGCTGCCTCTTCTGAGTTTCCTAGGGAAAGCACATGGGCTATGCATTCAGAAAGATCTGGAATCTAGTCCTGGCTCCCCCACCCTCTGGCTATCTGACCTTGGGCAAATCAACCTTACTCAACCTCACTTTCCTCATCTGCAAAATGGGGAGAATAATAAAATCTAGGCTACCACATGCAATTGTGCAGGCTGTTCACTGAAAAAGGCACTTGGCTGAGGGAGTTAGTGGGGGGGGGTCATCAAGATCCAGCCTCTAGTCTGCTTGCAAAGGTGGGCACTCTGTGCAGAGATGCCACCTGGTGGCTTTGATAGCCCCTGGTGGTTTAGAGGGGGCAGGGCGAAGAGGTCCATGAATGTGCCTGCACAGTGCTCACACGTAGCGCAGGCTCAGAAAAGGGACGTCTCTGAGTCCTTAAGCTCTCTCCTCATCTTGCTCCCCATGCCCCCTCCCTGCCCCTTGCCATGTCTCTCCAGGGCTCAGCCTGTTGCTACTGTCCTTGCTCCTGGTTCGAGCTGGTGTCTGGGGATTCCCGAGGCCCCCCCTGAGCCTGCAGGAGCTGCGAAGGGAGTTCACGGTCAGCTTGCACCTCGCCAGGAAGCTGCTCGCCGAGGTTCGGGGCCAGGCCCACCGCTTCGTGAGTCTCCCTAATGTGGCTCTGGGGGTGGTGTGGGCAGAGCCCCAGGCCCCTCTGGCTGCCCCTAACAGGCCTTGCCCCACAGGCTCAATCTCACCTGCCGGGAGTGAACTTGGACCTCCTGCCCCTGGGAGAGCAGCTCCCCAACGTCTCTCTGACCTTCCACGCCTGGCGCGGCCTCTCCGTGAGTGAGACCCATGCGGTGGGGTGTGAAGCGGCCAGGCTGGGGCTGGGGCATGCGGACATTAAGTTGGGGATTGGGCTGAAGATGGGTTAGGGGCAGCGTCTGGGTGAGGTAGGATGTGTAGCTGGATAGAGAGATGGAGCTGGAGTGAGGAAGTGGGGTTAGGAAGAGGGCGAGGGCGAAGCCCAGCATGGGAAGGGGATGGGGTGGAGGATGGATTAGAGATATGATGGAAAGATGGGGGAACGATGGAGTTGAGATTAGGAATGGGAATAAGGGTGGAAATGGATGAAGTGAGCAGGAGGTAGGACAGGATGGTGGAGAAGAGGATGGGATGGGCTCAGATGGGGAGTGCTGTGGGGCAGCAGCGGGTAGCTGGGGAAGAGTGGGCGCAGGGCTGCCAGGGAGGCTGGAAGAGGAAGTGGTTGGAGGTCGAGGACAGCGGAGAGGGGGAGGGGTGAGAGCACAGGAGGGGATGGGGATGGCAGTGGGGCGGAGGGCGAGAAGAGGGATGGGATGGACGAGGTAGGTGTATGGAATGGGAATGAGAACCAGTAGGCAGGGGTTTGGGTTTAACGTGGGTCATCCTTGGCCCATGGGCCTTTCCTGACCTTTTCCCTCCCCTATAGGACCCAGAACGACTCTGCTTCCTCTCCGCGACCCTCCGGCCCTTCCATGCCCTGCTGGGAGCGCTGGGGAGCCAGGGGGACTGGACCAGCTCTGAGAGGATGCAGCTGTGGGCCATGCGGCTGGACCTCCGGGACCTGCAGCGGCATCTCGGCTTCCAGGTAGCGTGGCCACCCTCTCCTCCACTCCCAGGGGCCAGCTCGGCAAATCAAGGCTCATTGGCTACACTCCACTTCCTACAGGTTGGGAAGTCGGGAGGGAGATGCTTCAGATACTCTTGAGTGTGCATGTGTGAGCGTGTGCCATGTGAGAATGAGTGAATGTGTGTGGCAGCGTCTCTGAGTGTGAGTGTGCATGTGTGTACAGCTGCACCAGGCCCTGGAGCCCCGGAGCTGCCTTATAATCTCTGATCTTTGTCTTCTCCTGGGGATTGGTTTTTGTTTTGTTTTGTTTTTGGAAACAGGGTCTTGCTCTGTCACCCAGGTTGGAGTGCAATGGCATAATCATAGCTCATTGCAGCTTCCAACTCCTGGGCTCAAATGACGTTTCCCACCTGAGCCTCCTGAGTAGCTTGGGACTGCAGGCACATGCCTGCATGTCCAGCTAATTTTTCCTTATTTTTTTTTGTAGAGACAGGGTTTCACTATGTTGCCCAGGCTGGTCTTGAACTCCTGGGCTCAAGGAATCCTCCCACCTTTGCCTCCCACAATGCTGGGCTGACAGGTGTGAGCCACCATGCCTGGCCTGGGGGTTGGTGGTAAATGAGAGAACAGCTCTGAAACACCCAGCACTGCATCCGGCATCAGCAGAGTTGCTTCCCTTCTCCTGACTCTCTGACATCACCCAGATCCTCCTGAACCTTTCAAAGGGAAATAGAAATTTCCCCCTTAATAAAAGGAGAATAGAAAATGCAACCAGTATGGAAACTTAGCCATGTCACCCCCTGCCCATTTCTGATCCTGCAACAATCCGTAACAGCAGAGAGATAGTTCCTGAACCCCAACCCCCAGGGCACTCCCGGGGGAGTGACCCAGCTCTGTGAGCATCATCTTGCTTCGTGACTTTTCATTTTCTTGAACCGAAAAATCAGATAGGACACATGACATGATGACATCATGGAAGATATGAAGTAGGGGCTGTCCAGGGAAATCATGACCTCATGGTCTGATGTCCCTGTGTGAGCTGTTGGGCACATATAAGAAATAAGGATTCGGACAGGCTCTCAGTCAGGCTGCTCTCTGACCCGTGGGCCTCTCCTCACAGGTGCTGGCTGCAGGATTCAACCTCCCCGATGAGGAGGAGGAGGAGGAGGAGGAGAAGGAGAAGGAGAAGGGGAAGGGCCTTCTCCCAGGGGCTCCCAGCAGCCCCCTGCAGGTGCCGGCCCAGGTGTCCTGGCCCCAGCTGCTCTACACCTACCAGCTGCTGCACTCCTTGGAGCTTGTCTTATCTCGGGCCGTGCGGGACTTGCTGCTGCTGTCCAAGGCCGGAAACCCAGCCCCAAGGCCTTGGGGTTCCCAACACCTGGCCCCCAGCCCTGACGGGGTGATTTCTTAGCCTCCTACCCCTCACCCTTTAGGACTTTAGGACTGAAGTCTTGGCCAACAGGACAGCTCCAGCTCATATGCCTTAGACAAGGCAGGCCTCTACCAGGCCCGGCCCCAGGCCCTACCCAATAACTTAAAGCCCCTCCAGTCCTCGCCAGCTATTTATTTCTTGGATATTTATTTATTGTTTAGGGAGATGATGGTTTATTTATTGTTTCGGGGCCTGGCCACCACGCTGGGTACCTAATAAAACACTCTCACCTTCTCCCCGCCTCAGCTTCTTTTCAGGGTAGGGCTGCCTGACACCCAAAGGGTGGGATGGCCTGGAATGGAGTTGGCAGCCTCTGGCCACCCTGGACCCCTCTCTGATCCTATGTTTTTGGGGCCCCTGATCCATCCTCCTCTACTCTGGCCTGTTCACCTGGGTGGTTGCCATAGTAACCAGCAGAGCTCCCAGGCTGCACTACTATTTTGGAAGCTCAGGGCAGCCCTGTGGATCTCAGTGGTGCTCATGAGGTTCTCCTAACCCCCTGCCTTTGGGCTGGCATCACACCCAGAGGTTTGTGACTCCTGCACAGCTCTGAGGGGCTTGGGTGGGAGGTGGGCTGCGGAGAGGGGCCAGAGAGGGAGGCTGCGGGCAGAACGGTCTCTGTCCCCTCTCAGTCCTCTGTTCCGTCTCTGGACAGCTGAGATAGGCTGGGGGGGTAACCAGGGCAGGGACCCTGAAAAGTGGTTCCAGTGGGGTAGGTGGCCCACCAGCCTGCACTGGAGAATCAGATTCCTTAAGTTCAAGGTCTTCACAAATGTCTGGTTTTGTCCACTCCATGAAAGACACACTGTGAAACTGAGGCTCAGAGGGTGGAAAGGATGTGTCCAGGTTGGCAGAAGGGGTGAGGGGTGAGCAGGGTCCAACTGAGCCTCTGCCCCTTACTCAGGGCTGGTCCCCAGGGCGTCGAGTCGCAGTTACTGGGTCTTTGGCTGGCCCAGGCGGGCTTGCAGTTCCTGCATCATGCCGAGGTGTGCAAGGCCAAACCTGCAGGTGGAAGACAGGAGCCAGTCCCCAGATGCCCACGGCTTCCTCCTCCATCCCAGCCCAGTCACCCTGTGCCTACCCGTGTCCCGGGGGCCTTCTCCTGGCTGGCACCGGGGTCCCTTCAGGCCTCAGAGGCTCTGGGGGTTCCTCCAGCTGTAGCAGACTCTGCTCTGGAGCGGGCAGCCCCTCCTTGGGCTCGGGGCTGGGGGGCTCCTCCTGCTGCTCAGGGGCAGGTTTCCTACAGAAAGAGGGCCGGGAGCGGCGCTGGGAGGAGCTTCGTGAGAGGAGTACCCGGCTCCTTGGGATGGAGACATCCAGGCGGGACCCGGGAAGCAGGGCCTGCAGGGAAGGAGGCACAGAGGATTATGGGGCTGGCTTTGAGATTCTGCCGCCCCCCGCCCCCGTCCCCGCACCCTGCACACTGGAGCCCTCACCTCGCTCCAGCTGCCGAGAGCATCACCTCCGACATTGCCTGTGGCCTCTGTGGTCTCAGCGTCCCCGAGTGGCCCAGGTGCAGCCTCTGCAGAGTCCTGGTTTACTGGCTCCTCCTGGCCCTCGATGTGCCCCAGGCCTTCTGGGTCCATCTCCTCAGCCTCTGTCTGGCCCCCAGTCACCTGCATCTCCTCCTCAAGGATCTCCTCCTCATCAAGGGGCCCTTGCACCTCTCCCTCGGGGTGGCAGTCCCCATGCTGCCCCTCTCTGTCCTCCCTCTGCTCTCCTGCTTGCCACACCTGAGCTTCTTTTTCCAAAACCATCTGCTTTCCCAGGAGCTCTTGAGCCTCCACTGTGGCTCTGGTCCCCTCTGTCCTCACTGCGTGGGGGCCCAAGTTCAAGTGATCCAGCCCACAGCTTCCTTCTGCCTCTGCAGACTCCCCAGCCTCTGCCTGCCCTACCCCATGTTCTCCTGCCCCGGCCTCAAAAGCCTCTGCTAAGCGACCTCTGCCAACCACCTCTTCCTCTGCTGAGCCCTCCAGGCCAAACTCCTGCCCACCTCCGCTCTGTGCCGCTGCAGCCACCTCTCCCTCTCCTGAGTCCCAGCTCTGCCCAGACACCCCCTCCCAAGCGGCCCCTGCCCCAGCAGCCCTTCCATCCAGATCCGCCTTGTCCTCCACTGCCTCTGCAGCCAAAGCACTGGTCTGTGTGTTCTCCCTGTCCCCGAGGCCCAGAGAGGCCCCCTCGATTGTTCTGTCTGCCTCTCCTGGCCTTGTGGCCTCTACCTCCCCAGGCTTGGTTTCTCTGGCATCTGACTCTCCCAGTGACTGGCCTGTCCCCACCTCTGACCTGGGGCTGCTATTCAGCTCCTGGGTCTCTGCTACTGAAGATACCTCTGTTTCGTACCCCCTGTCCTTTGCTTTCTTTCCCTCCTCACTGGCCTCCAGAATCTCTGGTAGTTCAGACGATTGGCCTCCTCTGGCCTCTGCCTCCTGGATTCCTGAGACCTCCCCCTCCCCCTCCTCCCCCTCCCTCTCCCCCTCCTCCATCTCCCCCTCTGCTTGGCCTCCTCTGGCCTCTGCCTCCAGGGCCTGGACTCCTGAGACCTCCCCCTCCCCCTCTTCCACCTCCCTCTCTCCCTCTTCTACCTCCCCCTCCCCCTCATCCCCCTCCCCCTCTGCTTGGCCTCCTCTGGCCTCTGTCTCTAGGGCCTGGACTCCTGAGACCTCCCCCTCGTCCACTTCCCCCTCCCCCTCTTCCACCTCCTGCTCCTCTTCGACATCTGCTTCGTCCTCCGCTTCATCCTCCTGGGTATCTCCTCTCTCCCTGGCATCTGCCTCTTCCTCCTGGGTATCTCCTCTCTTCCCGTACCTTCCCCTCTGGTTTTCCCAGGCTTCTGGAAAAGCCTGTGAGACCTTGGGCTCTACACACCCCAGGTGCCCAGGATAGTCCTCCAGGCTCCTTTCTGTCCCCTCTTTGCTCAGGGCTGGAACTCTCCAGAGCTCTTCCCTACTGGCCTGTCCTTCCTCAGGTTGCTCTGTTGGGGTCTGGGTGCCTCCCATCTGCTCGGATTCCTGGCCTTCGATGACCTTGTGTTGGAGGCCACCCTGCTCCACCCTGGGTGCTTCTGGACTCATCTGGGCCTCCTCACTCCTCTGCCCTGTGAACTCCTCCTCAGGCCTGGCCTCTGAGGTTGCCTCCAAGTCAATATCACCTCTGGCTTCTTTGTCTGGGGACAGCTCAGCTTCTGTGGCCCAGCACCTCCCTTTCTCCTCCTGGGCCTCCTCTGCCTGTACCACATCTTCCAGACTGGTCAGCTCAGCCTCTTTCCCACACTGATCTGCCCGGCCCTCCAAGCCTTCCCCTACCTCCTCCTCCCGCTCTTGGCCCCCCGCAGCCTCCCTCCCTGCTGTCTGGCCCTCAGCTGCCTCTTCCACTGCCTCAGGCCCCAGGGCCTGGGCCTGTTTGGGGAAAAGACTCACCTCAGCCTCTCTCTGCTCACCCACCTCCTCCTCCTGGGCTCCCTGGGAGCCCTCTTCTAGGACCCAGACATTCCCAGTAGCCCCTGGGATCCTTTCTCCAGGGACTGGCCCATATTCTGTCTCCCTGACTCCAGGGAGGTAAGCCTCCTCCCTGCCCCAGGTTGTCCCAGCCTCCTCTCTGCCTGAGGTTGCCCAGTCCTCCAGCTCCTCCCCTGGGCTCTGTACCCCCTGTACACTTGTGCTTCGGCAACCCCTCACCTTTACTGCCATCTCTTCTTCCCTGCCAACCACTCTAGCCCTGGGCCTCTCAGGTTCCCCTGCACTTGCCTCCTTGACCACCTGCTCAGTCTCCCTGCTGTCCCCTGACACCTTTTGCCCATCATCAGCAGCCTTCCCCTCAGGCTGCCTGTGCCAGGTCCACTCTGACTCCGCCCCTCTGGCCATCCCTGGCTCTCTTGCCCTGACCTCTTCCTCCTCCTCCTGTTCCCAGGTTCTCAGCGTCTCCCCTCTGTTCACTTCCTGCTCTTCGGGCTCCTGCTTGTCCTGGGCTTGGCTGCTCCTGTCTCGTCGAGCTCCAGACCTTGCCTCAGACTTCTTTCCAGACTCCAAGGGGACACTTGGCTCCTGGCACCTGGCAGCCTTGGCTGGCTCCCAGACCCCTGTGTCCTGCCTATCTGTTTGGGACTCATGGGAGCTGCTGTCTCCCCAGCCCCAGGCTTGTTCTGCAGCTGAGCTTCCCCCTTGGCATCTTCCGGCTTCTCCAGGCCCTCCCAGCTTTCCATCCCCCTTGCTTTGGCCACCTCTAAGGCCTTCCAGGGCCTCTTGGGCTTCCTTCTCCACAGTCTTCCCTGGTCTTTCTACAGCCATCACCCCCAGTTCCTCGGCTACCTGCGCCTCCCTCTCTACAGTGGGGACTTCATCTCCTATGAGGTAGGAGACAAAGGTGCTGAGGGAATCCTAGAAGAAGGGTGGGGGGGGGAAGCATTAAGGGAAGGCCCAGCTCTTGCCCTGGGGACCCTGGGCCAGAGGAGCCAGGACAAGCAAGAGGGGTTCTGGGATCTGGGAGAAGGAGAGCAGGATCTGCAGAGAAAGTGAGAGAGGGCCTAGATTGGGGGCATGTGATGTGTTTGTGGAGGTAGAGGGATTGAAATCCAGAAAAGATCGGGTTGGGGGGCTGTCTGACCCCAAGAAAGGAATCTTGAGCTGAGGAGAAGTTCAAAGGGAGGAGGGAAGGTGAGGCCCAAGGGAGAGGCCCTGAGGTAAGGGGAGCAGGGTGAAAGTCTCTGGCATCTCTTTGCCCCTCTCACCAGTGCCCCCCTTAAGGCCTGATGCAGCCCAGGGAGGTGTAGCCGGAGGAAGTCCATCCTATCTGTCTCTGTCTGTGTGTCCAGAAAGCTGACAATGACCGTCCCCACCTACAAGCCAGTCTTCCCCAGCACCCAAGACACTTCCTCTTCCCCTGTTTCCCCTGACGCATACCCACCCAGGCCCTGCCCACTGCCCCAATGCCCACTGCAGCCTCCACTCCCTGCTGGGCAATGGGTGGGCATCACGCAGGGGACTCAGGTGCATATTTGGAATTAAAGGGCAAGGGGGAAGTGAGAAAGAAAAATGTGGGAGCAGGAGACCTCAGAATTGGTAATGGGGGAGGGGGCATGTGGCAACTGCAGCACAAGTGACTCAGGTCTTGTATTCACACCTCAGCCATTTCCGTGTCCTCCAAGCCACAGCCACTCTGTGAGAGGAAGCTGGGGTTTGTGGTTCCTGTTTTGCCTGGGGACAAGCAGTAGGAGTGAGAGGAGGGGGCTGGTAGGAGCTCTGTCTTCTCATTTCAGTGTCATTAAGGCTTCCCCAAGCGGACAAAGGGGCTGGATTGGTGGCTGCAATGCCCATCCCCTCATCTGTGGTTGATCTTGCAAATGAGAACTTGGCTACATTTTGTATTGTGGTTACTTGTGTACCACCCACCCTCCTGTGAGTTCCTTGAGGGCAGAGGCTGAATTTCTAGAGCCCTGCGTGATAGTAGGACCCCATTTTTTCATTGGTTGAGTGACCTAGGAAGCACACTAGAGTGGGTATATTTTAAACAACAGTTTGAAGGCCTGGTGGTGAGAAAGAGCTAGTAGAGGTGGGCACGGCCTCTTGGAAGCCCACAGCAGACGTTAGCAGGGGAAGTACACCATGAAGAGAATTCAGGATGCTGCTTTACCACCTAGAGGAAGGTAAGGGTATAACTCCTTATTTGGAACTGTGAAATGACCTTGATCTACATTTTTTCCCCATCCCCTCTCCCCAGCCCCAGCTTAATTTCAAATTAGGGCAATTGAATCAGAATCTTAGGCTTTAGAATCATCTGCTCTAAGCACCCTTGATGGAGGCAGAAATCCTGCAGCAGCCTGCCCAGCGGTTCCCTGCTTGTGGTGCTTTATTTCTTATTGCTAAGGGGGTCTCTAAGGTCACCTTTAGATTTCAGTAACTTTATTATTATTATTCTTTTTTGGTATCTCGGTTTCCCCATCTGTAAAACCAGGAATTTGACTACTTCCGTGATATTTTTTGGTTCCAGGATAATTGGCGAAAGGGAATCTTTTAACGTCTTGGATACCGCCCATAGATAATTCATGAAATTCCTTCAGGTGAGTGTTGTATTTATTTTAGATTTCTAAAACGATTTGTAAGGATAACAGGTAGGAGCAAGAATAACCTACAGCTGGCGTCTTTGTTCCCAGCCAGAAAGTCCTGTTTGAAAAAAGGATTACTAAGGTGGCCATATTTGTTTCTGGCAAGTGAGTGCTGAGGGAAAGGATCTGAAGCCGCCCGCAGCCATGACTAGTCCTGGCTAGTCACCTCCCTGGGCGCAGCTAATGTAACGTCACGTTGCTAACTTGCTGATCCCACCGCTCCAGTTCAAAGCTAAGGGTTCCAGGGTTCTCCCGGCCTCTCTCTTTTTCACGCCCCAAAGCAGAGGCGGCCTAAAGTGAAGACAGAGGGAGAACCCGGAAGTAGAGAGGACCTCCGAGCACGTGATGGGGTGTCCCGCGGGTGCTGTCACGTGACCCAACAACCTGACAGTCCTCAGAGCGGAACGCTCTGAGGCTCTTAAAGGTACAGGTCGCAGCTCCCCCAGCTATAGATGGGGCGGGGGCAGAGGCCGACGGGTGGGTCGTGGGAGGGCGTGAGATGGCTCGAGATGGAGCCTGGGGCTCGCCTCATGGATCGCGGGGCGCGAGTGCGGCAGACAAGCCGGAGCTGGGAGCGGCAATGGGGCGTTGATCTTTCTCACCTGTCGCAGACCCTCATCTATCCCGTCGAAGCCGACTCTGAAGAACACTCTGTGACTTTGGACCCTTGGGGGACCTGAACTTGATGCCATGGGAGGACGTGCAGGCTCGTGGCGGAGGCTTTCGGATTCCGAGGGTGAGTATTACCGCCCATCCTCACAGGAGTGACCACGTCTGGCTCGCACCCCACCTGACGGGAGTGAGAGCTGGCTCGGCCCAGGGAGGACATCCATGGGGCCGTCGTGCCCCTGAGAGCGGGGTGGAGGGTCATGCTCTCTTCTCGCCCTCCCAGGGGAGGAGACCGCCTCGGATCCCCAGCCCCCTCTGTTAGACCATCAGGGCGCCCACTGGAAGAACGCGGTGGGCTTCTGGTGAGTGGCCTGGAGTTCAGGAAAAGTAACAATGGGGTGGGAAGAGGGAAGTGACGGGAGGGAAAGGGGAAGACTGAGTTAAGCTGCACGCAGGAGCTGAATCTATAGGGTTACTGAGTCAACAGGTTTGCCCTGAGGTGGCGCATAAATTTTCCAAACTTCACTCCTCTTCTTACCACCTTCAGGCTTTGGCCAGATCCTCATACCACGTAAAGGATTATTTACTTAAACGTTTTTCCTCCAATCAATTCAGTTTAGAAAATTTTTAATGCACATATTTTTAAAAAGAAAACTTCAAATCACTACTCCAAAGGGAAAACCAATATTTTTCTAATGCATGTTTAAATAAATGCATCACTACTAGAAAGTTTTAAAAAGTTTCCATCTACCTTCTAGAATTATTCAAATACTGAGCCTTGGGGAATACGTCTAGCATTAACCTAAACATCAAGGACTTGGGTGGCAGTTTGGGTTGGAAGTGGCTTCCCACTTCCAACACTTAACCTCAGAGTCACTTAACCTCTCTGAGCCTCAGTTTCCTCAACAGTAAAATGTGAAGGAAGAATACTGTAGTACCACTTCATAGACTTGGGGAAAGGTCACTTGTGAAATCGCCGACACTGGGCCCAGTTTCCTTCCTATCACTGAGTGTAGCTCTGAGAGATGAGAGTAAGTGAATTAAATGCTTCACCTGGATCATAAAGGGCTTTGGTATGGACTTGTTTTGATCCCTGCAGCACTCTGTGGGGTAATCAGGAGAGAAATTTGTATCCCCATTTTACATGAGTAGATGGAGGCCACAAAATTAAGAAGTGGCAGACTCAGGACTTTAACAAAGTTCTCTGGGTTTCAGCCCCAGGATTTATTTTTTTCCTTGCACCTCAGTGTATCAGTGGGTGAGAAATGCCTCCAGGAACTGAATCCTAGTATGAGATCAGAGGAGACAGTGATCAAGGATAGCCTCCTGGTAGAGGTCTCTGAGGTTGGAACTGAACCCTAGTTTGTGATCCTAAAGCCTCCATCTCTGACCCCAACACTGAGTGAAAGTGGGATCTGGTGACAGAGGAAAAAAAAGAGGGAGCTGATTGAAGGGCACAGGTAAGGGGGAGGTTTGGCACAAAGACTATGATAGATTAAAAGCCTGAAAGGAAGTTGAGATCTGTCCTGCTCATTCCAGGCTGCTAGGTCTTTGCAACAACTTTTCTTATGTGGTGATGCTGAGTGCTGCCCACGACATCCTTAGCCATGAGAAGGTACCTGGGAACCAGAGCCACGTAAGCGAACCCCCTCTCTACCACCACCACCACCGTGGTTAAGCCCTGTGCGAAGATGAGAGACTCACCCTGGGTTAGAGGCCCCCTTGAAAACCTCATGGAAGAGAGTGGCCTAGGGGTGGGACAAGGGGGCTAAAGTTCCCAGTCTCCCAGACCCTCAAAGCAGGAAGGGCCTTTAAGGGATGAATGAGTGCCAGGTTTGCAAGCTCAACTGTTAGCTGGGTGGGACTAGAATCTATGGCAGGTTTTTTTTTTTTTTTTTGAGACAGAGTCTCACTCTGTTGCCTGGACTAGAGTGCAGTGGCATCATCTTAGCTCACAGCAACCTCAGACTCCTGGGCTTAAGCAATCCTTCTGCCTCAGCCTCTGGAGTAGCTGGGACTATAGGCATGTGCCACCATGCCCAGCTAATTTTGTCTATATATTTTTAGTTGTCCAGCTAATGTCTATTTTTTAGTAGAGACGGGGTCTCACTCTTGCTCAGGTTGGTTTCAAACTCCTGACCTTGAGTGATCCACCCACTTTGGCCTCCCAGAGTGCTAAGATTACAGGCGTGAGCCACTGTGCCTAGCCCTGGCAGGGTTTTTTAACCTGGGCCCTATTGACATTTTGGGCTGGATGAGCCTGTATAGCAGGGCTTTCCTGTGCATTGTAGGATGTTTAGCAGCATCTTTAGCTTCTACCTGCTAGATGCCAGTAGCCCACCCCACGGCTGCCAGTTGTAACGTCTCCAGATGTTACCAAATGTTCTCTAGGGAGGTAAAAGTGCCCTTGATTGAGAACCACTTGTCTGTGGTGAGCTGGAGGGCGCATGCCCCATCCAAGGGGAGCAGCTATCACCTTCCAGGTCCAACAATGAATTTGGTCCTGGATCAGATTTTCTAGAAACCCAAATTTTTATATGAAAGCTCTTAAATGTGTTACCCAAACAAAGTCTGTTTCCAGGACTATTTTCGATTGTGGGCCATTAGTTTGTGACTTATATGGAAATACCCTTCCACTGTGCACATAGACAAGGCCTGTGCTGACCTTCAAGTTAAGGCAGAACTGCAACAGGAGCTGGGCTCTGTCCATCCTTCTGCCTCTTTGGGTGAAAAACTTTCTCCTTCCTCACCAGGTGGACCCAGGGCCAACGCCCACTCCCCTCAATGGCTCCTCTCGATTTGACTGCAACTCTGTCTCCACGGCTGTGCGTATTCATCTGTCCTCTCCTGACCTAGGCCCTCTGGGTCTATAGACCCCACCCCCTGACCTCTCAGTACCCAGTTGGGACCATCATGATGAAAATAATTGAGACCACCATTTACTGAGCCCTTTCTGTATGTAGCATATATTAGCTCATTTAATCCACCCAGCAGTCCTTTGAGCTAGGGAGCCAGGGACTGTAATCATCCCCATTTTTTAGATGAGGAAACTGAAGCTCAGAGAATATAAATGCCTTGACACATAGCTAAGAAGCAGCAGAGCTGAGACTGGAACTCAGATCTGCCTGACCCCAGACCCTGTGTTTGTAGAAGTCCTTTCCTTGGCCACTTGGTGGGGAGGGTTGTCCCTGAGAAGGTCTGGGCTCTCACTCTGTTCTCCTGTCCAGGCGGTGCTCCTGGCAGACATCCTCCCCACCTTTGGCATAAAGTTGCTGGCTCCTCTTGGCCTTCACCTGCTGCCTTATAGGTCTGACTGTGGGTGGCGGGAGGAAGGGGGCTGGGAGTGGAGAGGCTGGGAGGGCGAAGGAAGTGGCAAAGGAGGAGGGAGGTGGGAGGGTTAGGGGCTGAGAGCAGAGGCCGACCTTCCCCTTCCTATCCCTCCTCACCCTCAGCCCTCGGGTTCTCGTCAGTGGGCTTTGTGCTGCCGGGAGCTTCATCCTGGTTGCCTTTTCTCATTCAGTGGGGACCAGCTTGTGTGGTGAGTGTGTGGTTTTGGGTCAGGTGTGGGGCCCAGGGGAACACAGTGTTTGTGGGGGGTGGTCTCCCCAGCTTCCTGGAGGAAAGGGGTTATTTCTGTAAGCCTCAGAAGCCTGCTAGGCTGTCACAAGCAGGAGATCAGAGGTGAGGGCAATTTGGAGGGGCAGGTGGTGGAGGAGATGGGAGGAAGTGGATCGATTGGATGGAGACTTCGGTGATCAGAGTCACCCAGACGTCGAGGACGAGTTCTTGCTCTGGGTCTGTTAACTGGGTGGATGGAGGTACTGTTCTCTGAGAGAGGACATGGGGAGGAGGGCGTTGGCTCTGCTTCAGATCTGGAACCCAGTGTGTCCAAGGGATCTGTTTTTAGCCCCTTCGGGCTGATACAGAGGAGGCCATGGTCAAATACCATAGGGGACACGGGCTGTCAAGGAAAGGCTAGGTATGGCCACCTCTGTGCTTATCCTCCTCCCAGGTGTAGTCTTGGCTAGCATCTCCTCAGGCCTGGGGGAGGTCACCTTCCTCTCACTCACTGCCTTCTATCCCAGGTAAGCAGCTGAAGCAAGGACTGAGGGGAGAGGCTGTCCTGCTGCTGGCTTGGGTCTTCCTGAGTGTTCCTATGTTCTCCTTCCCAGGGCTGTGATCTCCTGGTGGTCCTCGGGTACGGGGGGCGCAGGGCTGCTGGGGGCACTGTCCTACCTGGGCCTCACCCAGGCTGGCCTCTCCCCCCAGCACACCCTGCTGTCCATGCTGGGTATTCCTGTCCTGCTGCTGGCCAGGTGAGCTGTCCTGAGCTGGGAGGTATTGGGGGTTTGCGACGCCCTGAGTCCCTGGGCAGTGTGTGCTGCAAGAGATGGGAGAGACAAAGACACAGGCACAAAAAGTAAGGTGAAAGGGTGCAGGGAAGGTCAGGGTACCACTAGCATTCCCATGAGCCAGGTGGCACTGACCGAAATCTAGCACCTGTTTTTATCCTCTTTGTCATGCTATAGATTACAGAGATTTCACGTGAAAAGCTCATGGGTTACAATGTATAGGAGTTTCAAGCCTCCCCTAATAGTGACAAGATGTCTTAGCTAATTACTCTTTTATCTATAGAAGCAG